>JAOVYX010020852.1:0-16490 GCA_035668315.1 Drosera spatulata | reverse complement strand
AACCGGAAGTCCGGACCATGGGCCAGGCCGGACAGGCATCCGCCGGGGGTAAAGCCCATTGGGCCCGTCCGACCAAGCTACAGAACCGGGCTTCGAAGCCCGGACCGAAATCCGGCCCGGCCCGTTAAATTGACAACACTATACAATATTATCTCATTTGAAAATTTTTTATCAAAATAAATATAAAATCAATCAACTAAGTTATAATACATCCACTATTTTCTCTCATAACTACTATAATAATCCTCACTGTCAATAAAATATTTTTTCTTCATCAAATTCTTTATAAATTCAACACATATTTATAATATTTTCTCGGTCAATTTATAGCATTTATTATGAAATGGAGGGAGTAAATACTAATGTCGATGTCCTTGCATGTATTTGCAGTGGAGACTAAGAATAACTAGGATTTTTTTTCTTAATTGGGCATTTTTACAAATAAAATTCGTAAAATAGGATCATAAACAAGTTAATTCTTAAATTAGGCATTTTTTCTCAAAATCGAATGAGAAGACGTGCCCTGCGCGTTTCCTATGAAAAAACGCAGAGCGCTTTATTGTGTCCAAAGACACCGTATGCCTTTGCTTTGAAGGCGCAAAGCGGCTTCAAACTTATAAAAGGCGCACGACGTCTTCAGTTCATTAGGAAACCAAAATCAAACCTACACCCACATTGCCTACATCGAGATCTTTCACCCCTCTTCCTCCTATAAATATTCCTATCTCCTTAATCCTCTTCATAATTTTAAACAATTAATTTTTTAATTTAAATTTGAAATTTTAGTTTAAAAATTTTGTTGGAATACTCCGGCGAAGTTGCTGCGAAGTTCCGGTGAGTTGGGCTGCGAAGTTTCGACTGAATTTAATCCTAAAATCTTTCGTTTTTTGCTTTTAATATGCCTAGTTAGATGATATTAATTTAGAAAATAATTAATTTAGGAAATAATTAGTAAAATAATAATTAGGTAATATATATTTAGGAAAAAAATTAGGGAATAATTAGTAAAATAATAATTAATTAATAATAATTTAGGAAACAATTGGAAAAATAATAGTTAATTAATATTAATTTAGGGTGATTTAATAATAACAGTTAGGAAATTAGGTGATTTAAATTAAATTGTTTATTTTCCCCCACATTGTAACAAAATTTCTTAGTGCAAGGATGTTTATTAAATATTATGAAATTATATAATTCAAATAGGTTACAATGTTTAAAATGATAGTTAGTTTAATACTAATTAAGGAAACAATTAGAAATATTAACAATTAGTTGAGCTTAGTTTCATATGTCATTGGATTAGTACATCATGTTGCAGTCACATGCAATTTTGAATTCTCAAGCTTATGGTTTGAAAATGATATAGGTATATCATTTCAACAATTCCCAATTTTTTGTAATTGGGATACAAGATGTACGAAAATCAACGGTGACTATCAGTTTCAGGGGGAACCGAAAGTCCTTCTGAACTTCACACTTGGCTGGGGATTGGTAGATTATGAAAGGAATATCTGTGACAAAATTGATGTGGGTTGGGAACCTTTCCAGATCAACATCTGGGTTAAACTGCCTCAAAATTCGGGCACATCACATATGTTTCAGATTGTTCCAGCTCAAGGATGATGTGTTTTTGCAAACATCATTCGACATACTTTAGAACGCCCAATGTTGTTATGCAGTGTGGTACATGAAGCACAATGTTTCTGACGTCCCGACACATTCAACTTTTCCAGCATATTCTTAGCAATCTATTCCAGCAGTCTCAACTATCTTTGCGCTGGAAGTGGCTGGCGGTGAGGACGATGATGATCTTGCTGTTGACCTTTCTATCGTCCCTGCTCATGTAGCATCGGAAGGGATGAGTTGGATACAATACAGTGTGAATGATTGTTTTTCGAACTTTGATGTTGACGTGGACAGTGAAGACGAGGCTGATGTCCAAGGAGACCATAAAGGAATGAAAGATGCAAATGTCGATGAGCCTACTAGTTCTGACAGTGAGGATGTCAATGATGATGAGAATCACATGCAAGCTGAAGATGGTGAGGGTGAGGATGATGATGATCGTGTGCAAATTGCTGACGTTGATAACATTATTGTTTCTGCTCCGACTCTAAGATGGAGTCATTCGGTTTCAATATACAATGATGTGAGCTGGATATCAGAAGTAGTCAATGATGGTGATGAACCGATTGTTGTCCTTTCACATTCCGATCTTAGGGAGAGCATGGAGTTTGATTGTAAGAAGAATTGCTTACACCATATTGTAGATTCAGCAATCCGTCATGATGTTGAATACCGTGTGTTGACATCAAATGGAGTGATAATTGATTTGAGGTGCAAGCAGTGGAAGAATGATGATCCACGCAGCTACAAATGGCGTCTCAGAGCCATGAAGCCAAAATTTAGCAACAGATAGAGGATCAATAAAATTACCAAGGCTCACACTTGCAACTGTAAGGACCCGAAAAATTTCGTAAATTTTAATTTCATGATAATTAATGTGAATAGTAAATTATCGTATGTTATAATTTATTTTGCAGAGTTATAAGGCTTGTTTGACGATATAATAGTAAAAAAATATAAAATATGAATGAAATATAACCCTAATACGTAAATACGGAAAAATACGGTCTTAATACAAAAACACCATATTTATACGAAAATGATCTAAACCTAATTTTGGCACTTATTTTTTTTATGTCAATTTTTACTCCACCTGTATGTTGAATACCGTGTGTTGACATCAAATGGAGCAATAATTGATTTGAGGTGCAAGCAGTGGAATCCACGTAGCTGCAAATGACGTCTCAGAGCCATGAAGCCAAAAAGTAGCAACAGATAGAGGATCAACAAAATTATCCAGGCTCACCGTTGCAACTGTAAGGACTCGAAAATTTTCGTAAAATTTAATTTCACGATAATTAACGTGAATAATAAATTATCGTATGTTATAATTTATTTTACAGATTTATAAGGCTTGTTTGACGATATAATAGTGAAAGAATATAAAATATGGATAAAGTATAACCCTAATACGTAAATACTGGAAAATACGGTCTTAATATGAAAACACCATATTTATACGAAAATGATCTTAACCTCATTTTGTCACTTATTTTTCTTCATGTCAATTTCTACTCCACCTAAACTAGATTATTATCCATTAATTATCCACTTATTTTCCACTTTAACTATTTTAAATAATTTAGTTTTCTATAAATATAAGTTTTTTTCTCATTGGAAAAACTTTTAACAAACATAAAAATACTCTTTATCATGCAAGGGAAGAGATAAATAAGAGAAGAAAAGAAGGAGAGTTTTTGAAAAAAAAAGGAGAAGTTAGGGTTATAAGACGACGAAGATCCTTTACCATTAATGGGAGGAGGTGAACTTCTTGTTTAGAAATTTTGTGAAAAATTATACACTCTGAGATAAATTCTGATTTTAATATATGTGGAAGCCTCATATGTGCAGTTTTGATGAAGTTTATAGATCATGATTTAAATTGATGAATCTTAAGATATAAATTAAAATGTACGAATATATCAATCTGTAAAAACTGATTATAGGATATACTTTGTGGCTTGATCTGAAATTACACAGAAAGTGTTAGAAAACGAGCCTTATATTAATATAAAGGTATTAAAATCTAGTTTGCGGAACAGTTTAAAAATCCATATTGGAGTTGTATGTAAGGAGTTATGAGATAATTAGTAAAGAAAGGTTAAACTGTCTAATCTAGCAAAACATATAAAATTCAATGAATAAACTGCTATTATTGGTAAGATTTCTTGATAGAAACTCTGATTCTATGAAAGGATTAGGAAGTCTACTTTATGTAAAATTTTACAAAATAATTTTTGAAGCTGTATACGAGTAGTTATAGATTTAAACGTATCGAAGGTCACGTTGGACAAAATCCAAGAATGAACTGTTTTGACTTCGAAATAACTCCAAATGTTCACAAACACTTTTAATGATGATAAATACATAAAATCATTATCATGGACTATCAAAATAAGTATCGAAGGTTTTTCTCAAAGCTTGGCACCACCACAAAATATTACTATGACGGTTTTCAAAAAATACCAACAAATATGCTTAACTCGATAACGTGAATAATCATTCATAAGGGTATGTCTTAATATGTGTATCCTATTATATTATAGGATTCGGAGACACTGTTCGTTGTCACTTAACGACGGGGCTAAACGTATGCATATGAAGAACTGTGATAAAAGATAACATTTAGATTTATTATGTGTGACGATGCGTATTATTATACCATGAGTATAATAATATGCATTGGAATGCTTGGACGTAGTCACTAAATATGGCTGACGTAAAATATTGATTGCGACTGCTGTGTGCTATGTGCTAAATACTGAGTGCTGTGGAGTGTTGTTGTGTGGTGTGTGTTATGCCTTGTTTGCTGATATGATGAGGGTGAATGTGTGAAAAGAGTGTAAATTCATAATTGATGAGATAACTCCGTGGTGTAAAACACAGAGTCTTGTGTCTGTCGTTTGTGTTATACAGTGACTTGGCGGTGATATTCTTTCATCGACCCTGTGAGGTCGTTTTGGTATGAGGGTATCTCACTACAGGAGACCCTGGGCTCTGATTTGGCTGATCCCCTTTCGTGGATGTTCCTATTGTTAAAGCTGAATAAAGCTTACTTATGAAATTGAATAAGTCTCGTCAATGAAACAATTATAAGATTGAGGGTATTTATTGTCTGTTGTCTCTGTGTGATTGATATGATGGTAAGTTTAACAAAACCTTGAGTGAACTGTTGAGTGCAACAGTGCGTGAGACTTGGACTGAGGACCCATCGTGTCATAGTGTCATTGTCTCAGTTTGTTTGATATGGAGGTCTTGATTGTCATTACCATAAAGGGTAGGACGGTAGTAAATGACGTTGATAATATCTGGATTGTCGATGGACGCATGATTTCGAGTGTTGTTTCGTGATGTTAAGTATGTTTGTGTGATTAGGATGAATCATGGTATACTTGTGATGATAGATATGAATGTGAGATTGGCATGATAATTCCAGAGTACTGGAACAAAGGATCCGAGTGATCATTTTCTTTTTCTTTTCTTGCCTTATTCTCTTGTGTAAACCCTGGTAAGGGGGTCGACACGTGATTGAGCTCCTATAGCTCAAGATTACTATTTTTCTGTGTCTTTCTTCTTCTTTTTGATACAGGAGCAAGACTTAAAGAAAAATTGTGTTCTAAGATTTGATGTTAGATATAGCTTATGTATGACAGGTATTCTGATCTTAAAAAGAGATGTAAATTCCGCTGCAAAGGTGATATTCTGAGATATCATTGAGTGCATCAAAAGATTCTAAACTAAAGATGTATAAGTGAACTTAGCTTAATTCTTATGACTAAGCCAAGAAGTATAGTTTTTGCCTAACTGAGGCGTTGTACCCAGCGACAGTGACATCATATGTATCATTAATAAGTAATGGAAAGTCGAAACGTTACAGCAAGAAACAAAATTTTGGGGATGATCATGCGCAGCTATCATCGTAGTTCGTTGCGGATCACATTTAGCATGTTGTAGCCGCGGACCTCTTCTTGAAAGTGAAGGTCATTCGGACGATTATACAGGGGAATTTCCACCACACGATCAGTTACAAGAAAACATGGCTTGCCAAATAGAAAGCTAATGCAGATCTTTTAGGCGATTGGGATAAGTCTTTCACGATGCTTCCTAAGTTTTTGGATGCCGTGAAGCTAGCCAACCCTGGTTTGGTGGTATTTTATCTTTGTACGCTTCTAATCATCGGTGGTTCAATGCCCTTTTTTGGGCTTTCAAACCGACAATCGAAGGATGGAAGCATTATTGTCCCGTGATCAGCGTTAATGCTACTTTCCTCAAAGGGAAGTACCATGACGCCATGTATATTACAGTGGGCTATCATACTAATAATCAGCTCTTCCCCATTGCTTTTGCAGTGCAGGGGAAGGAGTCGGTCGAGACATGGTCTTGATTCTTTAAAGGTCTTAGACAGGTTAGTGTGATTCTTGAATTGAAGTTGAAGAATGAATTGATAAGGAATACATGCAACTCTTAATCATTTCAATATTAACATTGTGTAGGTGGTGGGCGACAGACCAGGCATTTGTATCATTTTTTATCGTCATGCTGGTATTTTGAGGGTGATGTGTGAGTCAGAGCGTTGGTCAGAACCCAATGCATGTCATCGTATATGTGCTCGTCACTTTGCCAACAATTTTGAAAAACATATGAGTTCCAAGACCTGGGGAAACAGGTTGAAAACGCTCTGTTACGAGCGACAGATGACCAAGTGGGAAGCCGGGATAAATAAAATACAGCACAAGAGTCAAAGGGCATACGACTTGATAATTAATGCCTGTGATGTTGAGAAATTATCGTTGGCTCATGACAGGGGGAGGAGATACAGTATCATGACGACCAACCAATCAAGGATTGTCGATTTGTCCCTGTTACTGCACTGGTCCAATTCACATTTTATCGCTCTAACTTCTATTTCACAGATTGAAGGATGAAGTCTGAGGCAGAAATCGCCGCGGGTTTGGTGGTGAGCTGTAACGCCCCAATTTTTCATAACATATTAATACATAATAATTCAAATGATGTCATTGCCGCTGAGTCGCAATACCCCAGCTAGGCAAGAATTACTTACTCGGTTTAGATATAAAAATAAAAAAAATCCACTTAGACATAACCAGTAATATCATCAGATATAACAAAAACTTCTCATTTATTACATATTTTACTTAAGTTGATAAACCATGATACAATAGATGCACATTAGCACCATAACCTATATCACATCTGTCCATCGTCTTTAGTTCCTAAAAACACATAGAAGAGAAAAACACAGAAAAATAATAACCATGAGCCATATGAGTTGAATAACGTGTCGCTCCCTTATCAGGGGTTACACGAAAGAAGTAGATAAAAGGAAGAAGTGAAATGACCACTTGGTCCTTTGTTCCAACACTCTAGAACTTATCATATCAATACGATATTCACAATTATCATCTTAAAAACACAGTAAAGACAGACACTAGATGCCCTCAGTGTTATAATTATACACTTGACGAGACTTATTTAATTTCAACTTATCAAATTTTATTCATCTTTAGTAAAAGGGACATCCGCGAAAGGGGATCAGCCAAATCGGAACCCAGGGTCTCCTGCAGTGAGTTTTCCTCATATCAAAACGACCTCACAAGGTTGATGAAAGAATGTTATCACCAAGTTACTGTATAACACATACGACAGACATAACGCTCTTTGTGTTTTATACCATTTAGTTATCTCACCAATTATGGATTTATACTCCTTTTACTCACTCATCCTCTTTATACCAACAATCAAGGCATAACACAAACACACACATAATCTTATCATGGAACACAGCAGTTACAGTCAGTATTTTACGTCAGCCACATTTAGTCACTACGTCCATAGATTTCAATGTATATTATTATACTCACGGTAGAATAATATGCATCGCCACACACAATAAATCTAAACGTTACCTTCTTATTGCAACTTTCTCACAAACATGCTCAATTTGTCCTTTATGTCTCAATGAGCGGCGTCTCCAGGTTGTATAACATGATAGGATTCATATATATTTACACATTTCCTTATGAATGTTTATTCGTACTTCATGAAAAACCATCATATTAATATTGTGAGGAGATGTTGAGCTTTGTAAAAGCATTTGATATTAATTTTGATTGTTCATTATGATGATTTTACATATTGAATATCATTAGAGGTATTTGTGAATATTTGGAGTTATTTTGGGATAAAAACGATTATTCTTGGTGCAGAAGGTTAGAAGACGGGATCCCGAACTTTGGGACGGACATCCAAACCTCGGGAACGAGTATCCCGACCTCTAGAATGGGTGTCCCGACCTCCGAAATGACCGTTCAGGCCTTTGAAGTGAGCTTCCCGGTTTTTGAAACGAGTGTCCTAGATTCTGTCCAACTTGACCTTTCAACGTATTTAAATCTATAACTTCTTGCATACAAGTTCAGTAATTATTCCGTAAAATTCTACATAAACTAGATTTTATAATATTTAATGCGAATTAAATTTTCTACCATAAAAACTTACTAATAAAAGCAGTTAATTAGTTCAAATTTATATTTATTGCTAGTTCAAATAGTTTGACCTTATTTTACTAATTTACTCATAACTCTGTATATACAACTCTAAATAATTATTTGTAAATTTTTTTAAAAACTTGACTTCCATACCTTTTTAATTATATAAGGTTTGTCTCATAAATTTTACTATATAATTTTATATCAAGTCATAAAATCATCTCTGTAACCAATTTTTTTACAGATTGATATATCCGCATGTTTTGATTTATAACTTAAGATTCTCAACTCCAAATCATGATTTATTAACTTTATTAGAAATTAGAAATAAGAGAATTTAACATATATTAATCACAAAATTTATCAAAGAGTGTATAGTATTCCACAAAATTTCTAAACAATGGTAAAGGTTCTATGTCTTACTCGCCTTACCACCTACCTTCTCCTCTTCTCTTCCTCACCTCAAACATCTTCTTTTTCTCTTCTCTTGCTTAATATTAATCTTGCATGGTAAGAAGTATTTTGTTTCTTTGTAAGGAGTTTTCAAGAACAAGAGAGCTTGTATTTATAAAAAAATAAATCAATTAAAATAGTTTGAGTGGAACATTAGTGGGTATTTAATAGATAATTAGTGGATAATTAATGGACAATTAATTTAATTTAGGTGAAGTAGAAATTGACATAAAGAAAAATAAGTGTCAAATTTAGGTTTAGGTCATTTTCGTATAAATACGATATTTTCGTATTAATATCGTATTTCTCCATATTTGTGTATTAAGTTACATTTCATCCATATTTTTCATTCTTTCCCTATTATATAGTCAGACAAGCTTTTTAACCCCATATAATAAATTATAAAGTATGATAATTTACTATTCACGTTAATTATCTTGAAACTAAATTTTAAGAAATTTTTCGTGTCCTTATATGTGCTCTTTAGTTCTATATCATTTTTAGAGTAAGAAGAATAAGACGCACAGTCATGTTGTCACTATGTTCCACCACGATCCTAGGCATTTCGAGGTGAAGACTAATTGATTGTGGAACGAACTAATCACCAAAGGTAACCACATTCACGAGGTCAAGTTCTTGGAAAGCACTTGCACTTGTGGGAAATGATAGCTTTATCACTATCCTTGCAGCCACGCCATGAAGTGCTGTATGCAGTTTCATGTAGATCCAATTTCATACGTCAAAGATTGCTACAAGATCATCTTAGCACTTGGACACCGCAGTTCAGGATTGTTTGTGATTCGAGGGCTTGGCCACCCTACGAAGGTCCCATCACCATGCCTTGACCGAAAACGAAGAGGAATAGGGGCAGACCGAGGACACATCGTATCCATAATGAGATGCATATTCGACGTGCCCGTGGGGACATCCGTTGTCGTCAGTGTAAGCAAGTTGGGCATAACGCGTGCAATTGTCCCCACAGAGCCAGTAGTTCTTGTTTTTCACGGCCTTGGTACATAAACTGCCAACAGCTGGGCCATAACCGTCAGAATTGCCCAAACGAAGCTCCTATTCAACTGCCACCTATTGCTCCACCCGTTGAGGGCGTGCTTGGCCCATTCCAAATAAGGCCGCCTAACAACTCTGGAGAAGGAACTTCGAGGCCCAGTATCAATCATCACGGACTGATAGGGATATTGTTCCATCGTCTGTTTTAAATTCATCTGTTCCATTTCTATTTTCAATGAATAAGGTTGCACTCCTTTATGGAGACAATTTGATAACCCGTCTATCTATATTCATCTCGTTATATTTAATCTTGTCATGTGATTATTTAATAAGATGCCACCGCGTATGATGTTACTCAGGACACATCAAAGACCACAGGGGGATGAGGAGCAGCCTACCAATACACAGGCCACAGGCCAGCCTTTCGATAGTTTCCCTTTATGGTAGACACCCACAACCACTAGTCGTAGACTAGCGGTTCTTCGAGACAGCGGTAGTAGTGCTTCAGCGTCATTGGAGGTGGAGGATGAGATTATTGACGATGTCAACGTGGCGGGTCTACTAGTCGGTACGGTTTTGACTCGTCAGCAACAGCACAAATCGGAGGTCATACGGAGAGGAGAGGTTGAAATCTTACTTTCTTGATTTTGATGGATATAGAGGTTCTGTATAACTTATAAATAATATACTTTTCTTTTACTATTTTTATTTTACGACCATATCGTTTTCTGATTACATGTCATCATTCATGGGAGCCACATCCGAGGGTATTTGATCAGGTTGTGTCAGCCGGAGTAGGAATTCGATGGTTCCACAGGATAGTAGGCATACCCATCGATCATTCGTTGATTACAACATTAGTCGAGATACGGAGACGTGAGACACACACGTTCCATCTTCGATCTGGGGAGGGTACAGTGATGTTGGAGGACGTAGCGCTATTGCTAGGTTTTCATAGCTATGGGACGCTGATCATCGTTCCTACTGGAGGCGATTATTACACCTTGTGTAGTCAGCTTCTAAGTTTGACTCCTAGTGGCCGGTGGAGGTCATACTATACTATTTCCTGACTTCGCACTCACTTCAGAGAGTTACCGACGTATGCGGATAAGTTGACCGTTGTTAGATTTATCCGAGCATATATTTTGCACTTGATCGGATCCCAGCTCTTTCCAGATGGCACCTGAAGGGAGGTCCCACTTATATGGCTTCATGTCCTTGATTGCTTGGGTCAGATCTTCAGCTATTCTTGGGCTCCGCCATTTTATCCCTTTTATATAGGACCCTCTGTCGGTGTTCCGAGGAGACTAGATCTGAGGATGGCTACATCAGACAGAGGTTCGGTGTTTGTACTATTCTTCTACAGCTTTGGGCATGGGAGAAGACCCCGATGATGAGACCGAACGAGATTGCAGATCCACCTTCTCTTGCTGTTACTTTTCCTCTAGCTTACAAGCAAGTACTTAATGTTATTTTGATGAGAAATGTTATTTTCAATATCATTATGATTTTTTGATTTGAAAAGCTCTTTTTTTCATATAAAGGTGGTCCGATATAAAGAGTAAACACCTTATTCCTGATAGGAGCTTCACTGTTAGGCATTTTCGCTCATTGTTGTATCAGTACCCGACGATCGAGTTATTTGGGAGCCGTATACTGAGGAGAGATTAGAGGACATGCCTGAGGACTTTGTGGATGAGAGAGACAAAGCCATTTTGTTTTCCCATGTTCCGCTCATCCACTTGGCTATAGTCGAGTATTACTTGCCTTTTCATATGGCACGACAATTTCATCGGATACAAACGATCCCACAGCGTCACAACATGCATGATGAGTTATATGACATCACCAGACGTGGGCGAGGCGGGGATTTTGATTGGCTCTGTCATCATCAGACACACGTCGATCGTTAGAATAACGCAGAGAGTCATTTTGTGTTATGTTAGCACCAGACCGAGGGCGAACCTTCCACTACTCCAGGCTACCTTTTGTGATATCATCAGATTACTCGACAGCCCATAGGTCCTACCATGATTTGTTGCACAGGTGTCATCAGAGGCTTATATTTGTGCTGCTAGTAGTATTCGTGATCTTATCCGTTGGTCATCACACACAGTAGATTCTCGAGAGCTTCGAGAGATATTTTAGCAGATGAGAGATAGCGCGTCGGAAGATAGCCTGGAGCATGATTTTGATACAGAGGTTGGATTGTTAGACGGTGAGCCAGTCCAACGCCCAAACGACGAACAGCACCATGCCGACTGTTCTGGTCATGGCGAGCACTACCATCTTAGAGATGGTCATGATCATGGCGAGGCTGATGATGAGGCTGCAGATGCTGACGACATCGATGATGCTGCTGCAGATCCTAACGATGCTTGATGTTCATATCATCCAGATGATCATGACCATTCGGATGATTTATCTTCGAGGAATAGTGCATCACCAGATAGATTCATTCCTTCTACTTATGCAGGCGGGTCGACTAGAGGTAGAACCAAGGTTTGAGGAGGCACGCGAGGCGAGGGTGATATATTCGAGTTGTATTGTACCATTGTATTTTCTTTTCGAGTTATCCAAACTTTCTACTCATGTATTATGTAATTCGGATTTTTACAGTTTTTATTTTTTATTTTGTATCATGTATTATGTAGTGTCGGAGTTTGATTTCACAGATTATGACTTATATATTATCCATCATGTATACCAGTATGTGTTATTTATAGTTTTGATTCTATTTATCAATCATGTATTATCGATCGTGTGTCATCTATACGTATCCCTATTATTTTTGTTGTAGTTTCCATTTATTTATAGATCATGTACACCGTTATGTTCCCAAATACTTGGACGATCAGGATTTGTTTCATGGTAAAACTAACATTAAAAAAGAATCATGAATGTATCATAAGTACAGGATTTGTTTCTTTGTCAAACATACATTAAAAAAAATGCATCAATGGTCAAGATGAACACTTGTAAATGAAACTTGGATTTATTGTTCAATTTGTAATATGTAATCTGATATTATGTATTAAGATCATCTTGTATTATGTCTTATATATGTATTATCATTTCATGCATCATCTCTACGCATCTCTATTGTTTTATTTATCGTTTTCATTCGATTTATCGATCAACTACATCTTAATGTTACCATGTACTCGAAACATAATCGAAATCTTAGATTCACTAGCATGGGGTGCCTAAACTGGCACATCTCAAATGATTTTACTAGCATGGGATGCTTTTACTAGCATTGGATGCTTTGACTATCATCTTTTATCAGCTTTTATCATCCGTCATTAATTGGGATAACCTACCACTCACCTAACGTTCAACCCTCAATAACTACTATTTACATCTATCATTAAACAACTATCATTCATTTTCTATCCTCTACAAAAGGTCATGACTCATCCATCTCTACGTACCGTTATCTCATCATTTATCAAACACTTACTCAATACTCTTCTACCTTCCCAATTTTTTTCATCAAACTAAATCCTCATTTTATAGAAATATGGGGTTCATAAAGATAGAGATTAAACTACACGTGGGAAGGACTTGGTTGTCATTCAATGGGTCAACCGGTCAAACTTTATGCTATCCAGGACAATTACAAGAGGGTAGAGATGCACCGAAGATCAAGATCTGAAAGGAAAATTGTCGATGCTTGCCGTCCATGAATTGGAGCTGGAGGCTTTAGATCGTATGAGATTACGGATGATCAGTACTCAACTTGGCGTTACATGATCGCAAAAATATACGAGATTGACGTCAAAAATCGTGGAGCTCCTGTATCGCCGACGATGATCTCACAACCAATCAGGAAGCTTCGAGCTCAGGTACGAGTTCTAAGAAAATCGTTATTCATCTCTACTACGGAGGAGAGCAAAGCACGATGCCGAGAGGCACAACACCCGACTGATTTTTTTTTTTATGATGGTAAACTGACTTATCTAACGTTAAGTGTATGTGAGTCTCTTCAATTCATAAAGAATTGCATTCCTTTCCTGGAGAACGATCCCGCAACGTAAAAATTACATGTCCAGATCCAGGGATCTCTTACGTCTACAAAGATACCACCATAAATCGTTAAAAATATCAAACGATTAGGACATATGAGGTATTGGGAGAAATTCTTCAGGAGCATATGGAAGAAAGAACAAATCTAATATTCTTAACTCGTGGATATGAATTAGTTTAAGTAAGATCTTCGAAAGTTGCTGCATTGTTTAATTAGGTTATGTGTTATCTCTTATCTTATCAATGCTTAATATCGGTAAGACTATCTGTATGTTTAAGGTATTTATAATGAATAAAAAGTGTTTATTTTAATTATATCAATGTCATTATCTATATTATATTAATAGGTCAAAACTATAACACAAAACTAGACTGTGCGGCTTCAAATGGTTCAAAGGAAAAAAAAAAAAGAGATTATGGTAAAGCCGCCATGCGCCTTCAAAGCAAAGCCGTCCTGCGCCTTCAAAACAAAAGGGTCATGTGCCTTTGGGCACAATAAAAACGCTCTGCGGCTTCTCATGGGAAATACGACCTACGCACCTTCTCATGGGAAATGCGCCCCACGCGTCGTCTCACTATATTTTATGAAAAGGCCTAATTTAAGAATTAAGTTCTTTGCGATCCTAATTTTAAAATTTTATTTATAAAAAAACCCATTAAAAAAATCCGGATAAATATCAATTGGCTCTTTTTTTTCCCAAAGTTTAACTAAGGCGGCTATGACCTCTATTTATCGGAGTTCAAGTAATTCCACTTGCCTATAAAAAATCGACAGTTCTTATTCCTACTGAGCAGAGGAAAAGCAGATAGAGTCAAGCAAGCCATTAGGTATCATGGGTCATTTTAGAGGATTTGGGATAAGCATGATAATGTGTTTGGATATTTCTTCTCATTATATATTTATCTTGTTGGACTAATACTCCCTATCTCCGTTTCATTCTATCTGTCGCTTTTAAAATTGAATATAATTTTAAATTATCCATCATTTGAGATAATCTAGATAAAAATTGAATTTTCTTGTCAATTTTATCCTATTTAGCGTTCTTTACTCTTTATCTCATTCAATATAATTACAACTTCCAACAATTAAATTTGATGGGATACAATACTCGTAAGATGCAAAGTCCAAGACAATTCAATCTTTTCATTTTTTGTACTCCAATATTACTTTTAATGAAGAGAAAAAGTCACTAGTATTCTAATTAGATAATTAAAATTACCATTTGAAAATGATATATTTACACCTAAGCCTAGATATTTTTTTTTAGATCTCATCTATTTTTGAGGCTATTAAATGGACTTACCTAATTATGTATTAATTAGACCTAATCAACTTAATTAGGTGAGAAAATTAGGTGTTAATTAATTTTATTAAGTCCTATAAATAGTACTCATTTGTAAGGTGTTATGTACACATTTTTAAGAGAAGAAAATCTCTCTTTCTCCCTCTAATCTCTCTCTAAAATATCTTATTATTTTGTTAATTTCGATAATTATCTTTCGAACAAGTTCATCCAGCGTAAACGTTTTTGTTGTAACACATTATCAGCACGAGTCTCCAACCAACTGAGATCAAAAGACAAACGAAGGTACTTTATTATATTTGCATGATTTTATTTTACTTGATTCATATTATATGATTATAATCTAAATAAAATAATTATGCTTCCATCGCAGGACGAAGTATCACCTGAGTGAAAACCTATTAATTAATCTTAATAATATTTATGGTTCCATCGTCGGACGAAGTATCGCCTGTATGGAAACCTATTAATCAGTTTCAACACGTTGATGTGATTTACCCCTTTTATGTGGATCACCCGCAAGTTTGACGTGGTTTACCCCTTTTGTGTGGTTCACTCGCGAACATTGATGAGGTTGTCCCATTTTTGTGTGGTTTATCCGCAAGTGACGAGAAATTTTATATCCCACGTTGGCATACTTGCTCCAAGTGGTGAGAATTAATTTTTCTATTTGTATTAAGGTACAACAAACGACGAAATGGTCTCCAATGATGAAGAAATATCAAACAGAATTCGAAACAATCTTAACAAATTATTATATTATTTATTATTATTAATAGTGGTTAATATTATAACAATCATTTATTTTCTCATTATAATAAATATATGCATTGATAATGTAATGAGTAATAAAAGTTTTAATATATATGAGTGAATAAAATATTTATCAGCTGTTATAGGACCTGATTGATTTTATAACATTTTTATCAGTAAATTAAACAACTTATAATAAATCGCAGTATTATTGGTAATACTGAAAAATTTTATTACTACTATCAAACTGTTATATCAATACTTTATATAAATGAACTTAATAAATTTATCATTTTGATGTGTTTAGAGAAATATGGCAAACATTACAAAGTTGGAATTCAAAGCATTAGATCTATTAGGGAAAAACTAACTATCATGGATTCTTGATATTGAGTTGCACCTACATGCCAAAGGTGTAAAACATACCATAATGGAGAACAATGAAGCAACTCCACAAGAAAATGTTCAAGCATTGATTTTCCTGAGACATCATATCCATGAGAATTTGAAGTTTGAATATCTTATTGTCAAAAATCCATATGAATTATGGACTAATTTGAATGGGAGATTTGATCACCAGAAGATGGTATTTCTTCCACTGGTCAGACATGAATGGGCAACTTTAAGGTTGCAAGATTTAAAATCTGTCCAATAATATAATTCTGCTTTATTCAGTATTATTTCACGTTTGATATTATGTGGAGAGCCTAAATCGGATAAGGAAATGCTGAAGAAAACATATTCTACTTTTCACCTCGCGAATGCAACTCTGATGCACCAATATCGGATTTTGAAATTCACTGAATAT
>JAOVYX010020851.1:0-16497 GCA_035668315.1 Drosera spatulata | reverse complement strand
CTCGACCCTGCTAAAAGGATGCCTAGAGTCCACCTTGGTCTTCAGCTTCCCTTCCGCGGCACACTTCACCACATACTTGAGATTCTCCCCGTTGGGACTAAGGAACAAGGGAACCTGTTGCTTCTTGGCGAAAGTCAGCTTCTTCATGGCGAAGCTCGCCATGGTGCTCATGCCAGGGGCCAAGTCCAAAGCCTTAACTTTATCACTCAGATTAGGCTCCAAGGACGACCAGGGAATGCCCGATGCACATAGGAACACGAAATCATATTGCTTCCGGACGGGCTTCTGAGGGCTGGCCTCTCAGGAATTTTCACTACAAGAAAAAGCCCTTTTTACAACCGATTTAAAATTTCGGTCAGCGAATTCAAAGACCGATTCAATCGCTAATTAATTTAATGATCGATTTAAAAAACGATCGCTAAATTAGCGATTGAAACGGTCACTAAATTATATTATCGACCGAATCGATCGTAAAATGTTTGTTATACTCGAAATGTAGATATGATTTTCCCCCATTTCTTCGAATCTCACGAAATCCAAACATCAAAGCCGCCATCGCCGTCGCGAGCTATCTCCGTCACCTCCAGTCATCACCACCACCAGCAGCCGCGCCACCCGCCATCGAAACCGCCATCGTCACCGTGTTGCCAAGCCCCCACCGCCACCACTGTCCAAGCGCCCCCACCGCCATCGGGCCACTGCTACCACCGCCCCCGCTGCCAAGCGTCATCGTCGTCGCCACCTCAGCACGAACCTCACGACTGTCACCGCCTTTCCACTGCCACCCTAAATCTGTCTGCACCGTCTACACACACGGTTTGCACTGTCTTATCACTACCATCTTTTTTTTTTGTTTAAATCGTGAATGATTTTATTTATACAGAAATGTTTGGAATGTGAATTGATGTGATGTGGTGGAATGTTAATTTTTTGTTTTTACAGGAATGTTAGGTTTAGAATGACAATCTGGGGCTGTTTGGAATGTGAATGATGTGATGGGATGGAGTTGAGAATTGATGGGGATGGAATGTGAATTTTTTGTTTTTACAGGAATATTAGGTTTAGAATGACAATCTAGGGCTGTTTGGATTGTGAATGATGTGATGGGGTAGGGTTGAGAATTGATGGGGTGGAATGTGAATTTTTTGTTTTTATAGGAATGCTAGGTTTAGAATGACAATCTGGGACTATTTGGAATGTGAATGATGTGATGGGATGGAGTTGAGAATTGATGGGGAGGTATGTAAATTGATGTTAGGGTTTAGAATGACAAATGGGTTGTTTGGTTCGAATTTGAATGTTGTGTAGAATGACAATTTGGTGCTGGAGTTTACATTGGAAGATGGGATTTGTGTAGATGTATGATGTGAGGTTTGTTTGAGTGAATGAATGATCTCTTTTTTGTTTGTATACACCACTTTGCTTAATGTGATTTGTGTGTAAATTGGCTTATTTTGGTATTCCCGTCGAATGATAAGGTAGGTTGAGGTGTGTTAGCCATGGTTTTGTGTGTACACGGGCTTTAGGTTGCTTATTTGTCAAAATTTGTAGAATTTTCATGATTCCAAGCAGAATTTGAGAGCTTTTGAGGATTACTCATTTTTGCTGTATAATTTTTCTTAATCCTAATCTTTATGGTTCTCATTTTAGTTTAGTTAATTTGATTCTTTGCTCTAATCTTTTGATTGTAATTATTTTAATGATTTAGTTGATTGTTTGAATGATGGTTTAGGGATGGGGTTTGGATGATTTGCCGAAAGCATTCATAATTAATGACAAAAATTATTTAATGACAAAATATTAAAATAGCCAGTGTCTTTGTTAAATTAATCTTGAAAAAATTGTAAGTATGTCAATTTGGAGGATCTTGGAGTAAAAAAAATATAGATATAGTTTATGAAATTATTTTAGTTCATCAGTTTAAGAAATTAGGTTTGTCTTTTGTAATACCCCAAGGAAATGCTTAAATGGTTTGATAGTACTACCTATACCAATAAGGTGCACCTTTTTTTCGGTAGCACATCACTTTAGAACTCCGCAGTAAGCGTGCTTAACATGGAGTAATGCTGGGAAGGTTGACCTCCTGGGAAGTTTTCCAGGGTGTGCGCGAGTGAGGTCAAAGCGCACTGAATGGACTAGTGTTGGTCTGTGGGGCCAGTTGTCAGTCTGACGAGCGGTTCTTGGTGACGACTTGGTAGCAAGGATTTGGCCGGGGCGTTACAGTATGGTATCAGAACAACCCTGCGACCGCGTACTGGATCTGTGGACAAGAGGTCCAGGTCAGCCGCCTAGCGGGGGAAGGTTCTGGAGCTGTGTGTCGTGCTTGAAGTCGCAACGAGAGCGTTGCGTTCTTTAAGTGGGGGTGTATGTAATATCCCAAGGAAATGCTTAAATGGTTTGATAGTACTACCTATACCAATAAGGTGCACCTTCCTTTTCGTTAGCACATCACTTTAGAACTCCGCAGTTAAGCGTGCTTAACATGGAGTAATGCTGGGATGGGTGACCTCCTGGGAAGTTTTTCAGGGTGTGCGCGAGTGAGCTCAAAGCGCACTGAAAGGACTAGTGTTGGTCTGTGGGATCAGTTGTCAGCCTGGCGAGCGGTTCTTGGTGACGACCTGGTAGCAAGGATTTGGCTGGGACGTTACATCTTTACTCTTTGTGATGGGCCTAAGAGGGAGAGAAACAAATTAGTTACGCTTTTTGTAATTGAGAAAATAATATTGATCAATTGTTTGTGTACAGAGTGATGGATTAGGATTTACCATGAATGCATGATAGATCTTGGATGTATGAACGATTAGTCGACGGGTTTTTCAATGAGAAGTATGCTCAGAATGTCGACAAATTCATACTTTTTTTAAAAAAAAACTTTGTGTGTAGGACTTTTATTGGCGGAGACGGAGCGTGTCAGGAAAGAGTGGGAGGCGACGAGGAGGAAGAGTGCGAAAGATATACTGTACAAGGCCCGTCAGACCATGCAAAAAGGAGGTGTCTTTCCTTGGGTTGACGAGGGTTCGCTTGATGCGTTGGACATCAAGTGGAAGTCAAAGGCGTTCCAGGATCTATCGAAGCAAGCGAAGGAAAATAAGAGCAAAGAAGAGGCAAAACACACACAAGGAAGTGTGTCTACGGTCCATATGACCAAGAAGCTTGTAAGTTGTTTCTTTTTAAAAGTAATTCCTGTCTATTGTAGGACCGGTCTTTGTTGTATAATGTGTTTGGTAAGAATAAAATTCCTAATTTAGGGCGAGACGTTGAAGAGGATGCCTGATGAGGCAGAGTTGTTCGAGCACACGCATAAGAAGAAAGACGTCGTGTCGACATCGGGTGAGGAGATGGAGCTCTGTGATGACAGGGTTAAGGGAGTGGCGATAAGTTAAACTTTTTACATTTATTTTTTATTAAGTCTTTTTATTTTTAATAGATACTTTTTGTATTTTAATATTTTTGCCCTTTTTTTTTGTTCTGTCACACGTAGGCGAAGTTCAGAGTTCGTCATGCTGTGGTGGTGGATGAGTTTTTGGTCACGCAAGAGCCGAGACTCAGCTCACTCCGGAGCAGGAACGCATATTCACTAGTCAGGCGTACCTCGGCGCAGCGGGATGCAAGAAGGGGTATGTCTATGGTCTTGGATCGGCCTCCTCGGTGTATTATCCCAAGGAGGTGCGATCCTCGGCCAGTAGAGTATCGACATCCGTCGATCGCTCTGAGGTTCTTTCGCTAAAGGAGGAGGTAACAGCTCTGAAAGTAGAGATGGAGAGGATGGCCCAGATGATCTTCTAGTGCGGAAGAGGAGCTTTTGATTGTCGGCCTGACGATTCTCATGATCCATCGTCACCGCCACCTCCATGTCCTCTAGAGTAGATCCATGGTTTTTAGACGTAATCATTTATCTAGTTTGATGCATTTTCCTAACAATTTTTGGTTTCATACACAATTTCGTATAATAAATGATTAATTTTATATTAATTTTATGTTTTTTTCATGTTGACTTTGTGTATTATTTTCATGTGTTGGTGTTGGTGTTGGATGTGGGAGATTGGATGGATGGGTTTGAAGTGGTTTGGAAATAGTTTGGGTCAAATTTTGTATCGCGTTGGGAATTTCAGCAATCCAGGTTTTGGGTACTTGAAATAAGGTCTTTTGCGACCGAATCGGTCGCTAATTAGCAATCGAAACGGTCGCTAAGTTGCACTGGAAAAATCAAGCCAGTAATAAGCTTAACGATCGTTTCGATCGCTAATGTAATTTGCGACTGTCTGTGTTTCGATCGTTAACTCTGCGATCGGTATAGAAACGGTCGTTAAATATATTAACGACCAGTGTTTGCGACCGAATTTCGATCGCAAACAATGATTAACGATCGAAATTCATATTTAACTATCGAAAATTTCGGTCGCTAAATGCTGTTTGTTTTGTGGTGTTTGTAGTCCAGCATCTCATCCGCGCCAAGGCTATTGACGAAGTCTATGTTCCGGGAACCGCAGGTGGCGGTGACATGAGTGTTTCCTAGCTTTGCCAGTTGAACTGCGTAGTGTCCTACTCCGCCTGATGCAGCTGTGATCAGAATATTAGTCTTTCTTTCTGTGCCAATACCAGCGCCGTCAAGGTTGATGCCTGCAGCTTGAATGAGCAGTGCGTGTGCTGTGAGACTTGCTGTAGGCAACCCCGCTGCTTCAGCTGCGGATATGTGTGGCGGCCTAGTGACCGTTAGGCTCTCCTTAGCGACTGCATATTCAGCCAGGGCACCTGCAGTCTGTCATATATAGAACGTTTTTCATTAAAAGAGAAGAATATAACAGGGGCATGACTGCTAAATGGATGTACATGATGAATGATTTGACTCACCGCGCTGTTCAGTGCAGCTACACCTTTGTCACCCACTTTGAATTTAGTGACGGTTGATCCGACCTGAACCACTTCACCGACCAAATCAGTTCCTGAAACAAACAAAACATAGTGGTAAAACAAAGAAATCATCAGGTCTCTTGCAAGGATGAACTTCGAAATTCTTCGACAGCGCTGGTATTAGATCAGAAGAGTATCTTCATAGGAGTAATATTCATGTGGACTGACCAGCATAGGGCGCATCATGCCATTCTGAATTTTCCAGTCTACTGGATTCAAGCTCACTGCCTCGACTTTTACAAGTACCTCATCAGCCTTTGGGTCAGGGATCGGACCTCGACATGCTGAAATTTACATGTAGCCATGACAAAATTAGATCACTCTATAAGGAGTCTGCACGCAGGTCTATTCCAGGATGTAGAAAGCAATATACTAAGATCATGATTCATGAACATCCTCCTATAAAATCATTTACATTCACTCCGATTCCATAAGCGCCGTTTAGCTAATCATATGCAACTATGCAAGCATACATATAGCAGATTAAAAATTCACGAGTAAGTATCAAAAGGCAAATAATTACTTTACCTTCAAAGCGGCAGCTCCACCACCATATCGAGCCACCATTTCTGCCTCGCCCAGTTTTTTCTCTGCAGATTGTTTCTGTGCGGTCGGTTTGTTTCTCAATATAGAATTGGGTCAGGTATTGCCAAGAATTTATAGGTTCCTAAACATAGCAAGGACCTCACATGCGTGGGTGCTATCCTCATACTGAATACGTCATCACTGAACGTAGTTGATCAAATCCAAAACATATCAGGCCATTGACTAACGCTTTTTTTCACTGATTATTTGGGAGCTTTGTCGAATTGTCCATATCAGCACAAGATTGCCATAATTATCAATAGTGAGAAATAAAAATATCCCATTGCAAATATCGAAAAAAGTTTTAAAAAAAATTCAACTTCATAAAAGTTGAAGCAAATCAAAGATCGAACTCTCTATATCCTTTATGATGAAAGGAAAATAAGAAAATGATGCATTGATGAAACATTGGTTCAGCTTGAAAATATATCATCATCGACTTGGCTCTGCAAGTTATTGACCAGTAACATTTGCCATATCAATGTCAATTAGGGATGATAATTCGATAAGAACCAATTTTTTTTTTCCGATTTTGGTTAATCGAATTTTATTTGCTTTTCTCAAAATTGAAAACTGAAACCGAACTAAATTATATCGGTTATTTCGCTTTCGGTTAACCGAACTTCGATTTGGCTTCGGTTTTTACCGAATTTTCAAAGGATTTAAATAATAACATTTTTTTATGATAAAAAATATTAAAAAAAGAGTTTCAAAAGATGAAAAATAGAAACTAAATTATAAATGTTTTATTGGAGAACAATAGAATTTTTAGTATACTTAATAAACATTTTTATTAAATAAATCAATGTAGAAAAAGATTAAAAGGTGAATAATAAAAAAAATCAAACAAAAAAAAGTGTAATTTTTGTTAATTCGGTCAACCGAATTTCTTTGAAATCCAAAACCGAAACTGAATTTCAAGTAATAATCCAAAAATCGAAAACAGAATTTATCATATCGAATTCGATTTACTAACGAAAGAAGACTCATGTCTCTAATAGCTATCCCTCAAAGTATACGTATATGACTTTAAAATCACCGACTTTAAAATCAGTGACACCAGGTCCGACTAGAACTACTACTCCTGCCGAATCAGTACCTGAATAGACCATAAAGAAGAAAGGAAACTGTCAATAAAAAACGTTTGGACCTCTAGCGAGACAAGATAACCATGGAGGAACTGTTTGCTCGAATGTTGCAGAATTAGAAACTAGCTTTCTCAATTCTTATCAACATTAAACATATTGGACCTGAACAACCCAATAAATGAATTGAAACTATGTAACTATGGACCTCATTAGTCTTTGGTTCATGAATATGAACCTCGACATGCTGAAATATAACAAACAAAAAGAGAACAAATTCATGGTCACAGAAAGCACTAGCATTATAATCATATAGCAAACAAGAAGGGTCTAAACCCCGAGCTACAAATCAATTTCCCCATTAGATTAGATCTCATGTAATACCCCGGTCACGAGGAGTAGTCAAGGACGTTACATCTCAATTGATCCAAGTTGCTTCTCCTTCATATATTTTTTTTCTGGTACTAAGTTGGACTTACTACTATAGTCTATAACCAAGATTCAACAGAAGAAACTCCTTTTAGCAAACAAAAGTACTACTTTAATTCTGAAACAAGTTGGGCGATGCTGAACAGGCCTTTGAATTAGATTAGATAGACTGCAACAAACAGATCCATTCTACAGCATAAACAAACGCTTCACAAGTTTGACAAGATCCGAGAGAAGAGCCCATGATAAAGTTTCACAACCGATGTTCCCATCAATGCACACTGAGGAAAACATTATCCAAAATAAGTTTAAAAAATGCAATAGTATAGAAGTCAGACCTTCAAGCTGGTAGCACCACCACCGTAACCAAAGCACTGAACTTCCCGCATCAGCTTTCCTGACATTTTTCATTATTTCAACCAGCAAGAGACATGGGAAGTGGATCTGTAGATGCTACAAATGATATTTGGGTTGTGTCTAATGATGCCTGATGATAATTGGCAATGCAAACTAAGCGCGTTGACCAATGTAGATTAAAAAAAAAGCACACAAGATGGCCTTTGATTCCTTTTGTATCAGATACGTCAAGCACAGCTACTTAGCTTAGGTGTGTGGCTTTAAATTGAATTAATTCACACATATATTCTACTAAAGTCCAATATATGTGTTGGATTCTCCTCTAAATCATAACAAATACTTTAGATCATGGCAACACAAAAAAAAAAAGGAAAACGGGAAAAAACAACGCAAAGCAACAGACTCGTATTATACCGTCAAATCCAGGGTGTGAGGAAGGTGACATATACACAGCTTATGACAGCGGAATCTTAAACACTACACAGAAGCAGTCATATGTATAAAAAGTAGCCACATGCAGGGGAAGAGCACACCGTTACCCCTTGAAATTCAGAAACTAGGTACTCTTAATTGACATATTAATATATAAATCAAGCTCAATGCTCAACTATGATCTTTCCAGTCGCATGACCGTCCATTATCTTAGCCCAAGCATCTTCAGCCTTGCTCAATGGAAACTTGGAATCTATTACTGTCTTCAACTTGCCATCCTTCACCAAATTCACCAGGTATTCCAGGTTCTCGCCCTTGGGTCTTAAAATATACGGCACCAGCTGCTTCTTCGAGAAAGTAACCTTCTTCACAGCAAAAGTCCACATGCTGCTGGCACTCGGAGTCAAGTCTATGACCTTACCTGTCGCATTCAAGTTGGGCTCAAAAGTTGACCATGGAATTCCAGTTGCGCAATGGATTACATAATCGTACTTCACGCCTGATGGGCTTTTCAGTGCAGCGCCATCTGGAGTTCGATAGTCCAGCACCTCGTCAGCGCCGAGGCTCTTGACGAAGTCCAAGTTGCGGGCTCCACAAGTTGCAGTAACATGAGTGTTACCCAACTTTGCAAGCTGGACGGCAAAATGTCCAACTCCGCCCGATCCAGCAGTGATCAGAATGTTCTTCTTCTCCCCGCTTCCATCAAGCTTGATGCCGGCCACTTCAGCTAGAGCCGCATGTGCTGTGAGACCAGCAATAGGCAATGCAGCAGCATCGGCTGCTGACACTCCTTCTGGCCTTGCAACTGCCAAGCTCTCCTTGGCCACAGCATACTCTGCCAGGGCACCTCCAGTCTGCCAAGGACAATGTTCAAGACCACAATTATTCCATCAAATATAATTTTAGCACGAGTTCCATGTATTGATGAATTATCCGAGAGCTAAGTATACAAGCTTTAGTCTGTTTTCTAACCGAATAGGGGAACTTCCTCTACATAAGACAGTGATTAACTGTTTATGTTGGTCCATTGGATGCCATACTCTCCCCATCACCATGGGTTGAGAATTACTCGTATCATACTTTTGTGGAAGGAAGGCTAAGAGAGAATTACTCGCATCTTCAACCAGGTCATCCTTTAGTTTAGTTCTGTGGTGGAACCAACTTTACCAAAAATCCTAACTTATAACGGTAGGTCCATTATATTATTTATATCTCAACACTCCCCCTCACGTGAAAGCCCACTTGGGCTTCGCGTGGATAACGGACTGGCCCAACATAAATCAAGTGCCACACAAACATCACAAACACAACAACTTGAAGACAAACACCACAAACACAACAACTTGAGGTTGCGGAATTTAAACTCGTGATCTCACCATCACACCTACTCTGATACCATGTCGTGAAACCAACTCTACAAAAAGTTCGAACTGATGGTAGTAGGCCTATTATATTATTTGTATCTCAACACTCCTCCTCGCACAAAAGACCCGCAATATGACCTATTCAACACACCCCTCACACAAAGACCCATTTGGAAGATGAAGTGTGGACAGCATTGGCCTAACTCATAACAAATGCTATATAAGGTTCACATAAATATGACAACTAATGAGATACTCAGGAAAGCAGAAGGTTGCTAATCACTATGCACTGTGTATGATGAAAAAAATAAGCCTTTCTACTACAAGCGAAGTATGTACTATCCGTTATGGAACGTAAATGAAAAATGAATAGAAACCAGTTCCAGTCCCAAAATTTATAGCAAACCCGCTCAATGAAAAATTGACGAACTTACTGAATGAAAAGCTACAACTTTATCACCGGCTTTAAACTTATTGACACCAGGTCCAATTTGAAGTACTTCTCCGGAGAAATCAGTACCTGATGAAACCAGAAACAAAAACAATACTTTTGCATGTAAGTTGTGGCCGCCTTAATACACTGAACACCGAAGGTGGAACTGCAATTTCAGATTTTCAACTTTTTACTCCTTTGGATGCCTCTCAAAACTTCCACAAGTTTCTCTTTTAAGAGTTCATAACTGTTTGCCAGAGTGATCATGTAAGTTGTTTCATGTTCTCCAACCAACAATCTTAGGTTGAAAACAAGCAGTGTATCTTCTCCGCAATATCATCCAGCCGTGGCAAGTAAGAATGGGCCTGTTTAATAACCTTTTCTTCTTCAGCCACTGAAAGGCTCTTTCTATCTCGTATGGCTTAGAAGTCTGACTACTATCCTAGTTTTTATCAACATCAGATCCCATCTTTCCTAATCCAAGAAACAAATTACAATATTGTAATTTGGACCAGGACAAATATTATTCATAAAATATTTGACCTAAAACATTATTCATAAAAAAGAAAGGAACTTATGTATCGGCATAATTCAGTTCAGTGGTGGCAAGTCTTGTGCTAAGAACAGGCATCTTCAGATTAGCTTTGATGAAGTTAAAAAATAAAAAATTAATTAATTAAAACAGTGTCCAATGATGGAAGCAGGAAAGTTCACCGGATCGCAGATATCCACCAGCCATACAAGAACATGGAAAAAAAAATGTTCCCCGCTCATGCAAGACTGAATTCAACTCACTCAGCAAGTTGACATTTTGCTGTCAATGTTTCCATGCGCAATAAAAAACCATTACCCAAAGTTCAGAAGTTGATAAAGGATCCAACCAACCCAAAGGATCATACAATTAAAAAACGCTCTTAATTATACACATGAATCTGTGGCAATAGGAGTGACAAGAATCAGGAAGATCACATCGGATATAATGCCGACCTGGTATGAAGGGGAACTTGGTAGGAAGGAAAGGCCGTAGCATGCCCTTTTGGATTTTCCAGTCGACCGGGTTCAGCGTAGATGCCTCCACTTTTATCAGAACTTCATTGGCCTTGGGATCAGGAACTGGAACATCGACATGCTGCATACAGAAAATAAAGAGAAAGTCTCGTCACTGCGCCACTGGGAGCCGAATCGAACAACATAAACATCGGCTGCCCCATTCCACTTCTTCTCATTCAACAAAATAATCCTTCGCTCTACAATACCGTTGTCGTATAAGTTGGCAACTCAGTAATGTATCCGATACAGGACCATTTAATCACAAAACCCCTGTAAAGTTTTTTTCTCGGGACAAAAAAGGAAAATAGTTCCTCCATAACCAACACATCATAAAATTATCTTCCTTTTTTTTTTTTTTTTTTTGACAAGGATGTGCCATTTCGAAAAAAAAATCAAGTCTAATATCACTAGATCAACCCAGATTGATTCATCAAAAAATTACTTTAGTAAAAAGAAAAGTAAGGAATCGGATTCAAACAGTACTTATCAATATTCAATCACCGAATTGTAAGAAAATTTCAGATTAAACAAAGTCAGAAGGCACAGGCGAGGTCGTTCGTTGAAAAAACAAACAAATCATTTGCCAAAGTCCTCGAGACTTATTAGAGACAAATATAAAAGACCCCGAAAAGGATACATATCATAAAATCAAATCAAATCGAATCAGAGACAAGTCAACACAACAAATACTTTCAGATCACTGCTCACACTGAAGAGATCATGAAAGGACAACGGTGATTTGTAATCAACATAACTAGAAAAAGAGCAGATGGGAGAAAAATCAAAGAAGTGAGACCTTTAAGCCGGCAGCGCCGCCGCCGTAACTCGAGTACTGAATCGCCTGCATCAGTTTCCCTGCCATTTTTTTCTCCTAACTCTTCGATTTCGGATATGAATGGATGGAGAGAAAGCGAGTTGGGTACTTGATTTTACAGTTCACGATAATGACACGAGTACTGAAAAACGTGAAGGATAACGCTATTGTTATTGACAGGTGCGGGACTTCAGGCCCTAAACTAGTTCTAGACTTCGAGTGAGAAAGGAATCAGAAGTAGAGGTGACAAATAACGTCCCAGCCGTTAGGCCCGTCCCTATGAGGCCCTGGGCTTGGCTCGGCCCAGGCCCATTGATTTTGATCAGGCCACGGACAGCCTGGCCCTTGGGCTGGGCCTTGATTCTTGACCCAAAAGCTCGGCCTGACCCTTCCAGAATTGCAATCTGACCCGGCCCTTGGATAGAGCCGCCCGACTCTTTTGACTGGGCTTTCAAGTGCATTGGACTGGGCTTTCAAGCCCGACCCAAAGAAAGCCCAACCAAAACCCTTTTTAAAAAAAATAATACTAATAAAATACACTAATACCTTATACCCTACGCCATACACCCTATACCTTATACCCAAACGTCATTTATCACAAGTTCCTATTTCATGTAACTCTTAACCCTAAATCCTAAACCTTAAACCTCTTGATCATAAATTTTAAGAGATTATATCAGCTCTTGTATCTCTCATTTGATGTCTTCGTTCTATTATGAAATGATAAATTTAAGTTTATATTCATAAAATGATTCACAATTATGAGAAACGTGTTAACAAAAATGTTATATGATGTGAATAATGTTCAAATGATCAAGTGTTAAGAATGATTATTAGAAAAAACATTTGACTGTTTTTGAAAAAAGAATAACGATGTTTGCAAAATCATTGACGATTTTCAAAAAATATGTTAAATGTTTATTTTCTTAACACAAAAGATTAGAGCTAGGGCGGGACCGGACTGGCCCTTTGGCTATTTAGATAAGGGCCTGGGCTAGGCATTAGGCCTAAATCCCAAGGCAAAAGATCCTTTGAGGCTCGACACTTCAAAGCCCAAGGGCCGGGCCGAGCCCCATCTACAGTATCGTCCCTCAAAGTCCGGACCAGGTCGGCCCCGGCCCTCTATTTTGATACCTTTAATAAAAGTGTCATTTCGCAAGAGTAATAAATACTCGTTCGGATCTATTCCAGTTACTCCCCCGTTCTACGAAACTTAATCAGCTTGGCTTGAAAGATTGTCGAAACAAACTTTAACTGATGCTGGACGATCAAATATTATTTTAGTTAAATATATAATGAAATATCGATTATAGTATAAGAACGAAACTCATCAAAATCCATGTTCAATGGTGACTTTTTGAAATGTTGTATTTTCTATGGGACGAAATATTGAGATTGTTAGACTACTTCACATCCAGGACGAATGTGCGTTATGCTCACCCAGTATGGAGGTTTCGCTATTAGATGCAAGATTTTTGTGTATATTCCCAAAGATAAGAGATCCAAACTAGATATAAAATCACAACAGTGTATTTTCATGGTTATGGTAAAGATGATTTTGGTTATAAAATTTATGATCCAGTTGAAAAGAACCTTGCAAGAAGTAGAGATGTATTTATGCAAGATCAGACAATCAGAGACAGTGAGAAATCAAAGATATTGGTGCCGTACATAGTTGTTGATTTGCTTGATTTGAATCCGATTTCTTATATGTATGTTCCCATACATGTTGATGAGGAACATCGGGATGTATTTGATCCAGAGACAAGACAAAAAGCATGACAATTTCCAGATCTAGTTGTGATTGAAGACATAATTTTTGAGACAGAGTTTGCAACTTCTGAGCAAGTGATTCCACTAATTGCTAATGAAAATATCGAGTCTCGTAAATCTAATAGAGAACAACAAACTTCTAGTAGGCATCCTTGAGATAAATATGTTTATATAGGTTGAAGTTATATAGGATGAGATACATTCACTACATAAGAATCATACTTTTGAGTTGGTAAGTTTACCTAAATGTAAAAGAGTTTTAAAGAACAAGTGGATGTACAGGTTGAAGCAAGATGATTTTGCTTCACAATCCCATTATAAAGGTAGATTGGTTGTTAAGGGATTTAGTCAAATAAAAGGAATTGATTTTGATGAAATAGGTTTTCTGTTTGAAAATGTAATGTATTCCTGTTGTTTTAGACTTAGTATGCCTAGACTTAGAGATTGAGTAGATTGATGTCAAGACAGCCTCCCTAAATGAAAATTTAGAGGAAGAGATTTATATGGAACATGCGGAGGGTTTTATTGTCAAAGTGAAAGAGGATCATGTTTGCACACCTCAGAAAAATTTGTAGTTTGAAACAAACACCTAGATAATGGTATAAAAAGTTTGACTTGGTTATGGGTGGAGCAAGACTACAAGAAGTCTAAGTTTGACCATTGAGCTTTTGTGCAGAAATTCTCTAATAATGATTTTATTATCTTTCTGCTATATGTTGATGTTGTGTTTATGGATGATTAGACAATCAGGGACGTTTAGAAATCAGAGAATTCGATGCAGTAGTTTAGTGATGATTTGTTTGGATCTGATTTTCTAATACATATGTTTCTACACATGTTGAGGAGGAATATCGGGATATGTTTTATCCAGAGACAAGACAGGAGGCAAGAGAGTTTCCAGATCCGTGACAAATGACATAATTTCTGAGACAGAAGTTGCAACATCTGAGCTAGTAGTTCCACCAGTTGCTAATGAAAAAAAATCAAGTCTAGTAATTTTAACAGAGATCGACAATCTTCTATTAGGTATCCTTCAAATCAATATGTTTATATGGTTTGAAATTATGGAGGATGAGATGAAGTCACCTCATAAGCATCATATACTTGTGAGTTTGTAAGGTTACTTAAAGGTAAAAGAGCTTTCAAGAAACAAGTGCATATACAGGTTGAAGCAAGATGATTTACTTCATAACCCCATTACAAAGGTAAATTGGTTATTAAGGGATTTATTCTGAGAAAAGGGATTGATTTTGATGATATAGTTTTGTTGTTGTGAAAATGTCATCTATTCCTGTTGCTTTAGGCTTGACAGCGAGTCTAAACTTGGAGATTGAGCAAATGGATATCAAGACAGTCTTTCCACACGAAAATTTAAAGAAAGAGATCTATATGGAGCAGACAGAGTGTTTTATTGTCAAAATAATACAGGATCATGTTTACGAACCTCAGAAAAAATTGTACGTTTGAAATCGACACCTAGACAATGATACACAATATTTGACCTAATTATGGGAGAGCAATACTATCATTAGATTAAGTTTAACCACTGTATTTTTGTGCAGAAATTCTTTGATGACGATTTTGTTATCCTTCTACCATATGCTGATGACATGCTGATTGTTGTCGTGAATGCTTCTGGAATTGACGGGTTAAAAAAGTAACTCAGTAAATATATTTTCATGAAATGTTAAAATTTATCAAGACAGAAATGCCAAGAAATTCTGGTTATCACAGGAGAAGAACATGAAAAAAGCGCTTCAGTGATTCAGTATGAACAAAGGTAAAGTGTTAAGGTCTCCTCTTATTTTACAGTATACTTTGAGTAGTGCACACGAATCTTTTACAGATAAAGAGAGGCATGACATGTCTTGTATCTTATGCTTCAATGGTCGAAAGCTTAATGTATACCACAGTATACAATAGACTAGACATAGCTCATGCATTGGTGTTGTCAGTCGTTTTTTTTTTTTTTAATCAAATCTTGTGAGAGAGCATTGGTATGCAATAAAGTGAATTTTGAGATCTCTTTAATATACACCTAAACTTACACTTTGTTTTAAAATTGATAAGATTACATTGGATGGTTATATAGATTCAAACATGGTTGAAAATTTTGATTGATGTCAGTCTACTTTAGGATACTTGGTCACTTTCTTAGGGGGAGTAGTCAAGGTTGTAGAGATGTGTTGTAATTTTTACCACAGAGACAGAATATATAGCGATAATAGAATCTTGCGAAGAGGTCTTATGGATGAAAAAGTTCTTACACGAGTTTAGGTTCAAGCAGGAACGATTTGTTCTGATTTGTGACAATCAAAGCACGATTCACCTAGGAAGAACTCCACATATCATGCTAACTCAAAACATATTGATAAGAGATATCATTGGATGCGAGACGTTCTTGAAGACAAGAAGTTGTGTCTTGAAAAGATCCACACAAATGATAATGACACCGATATGCTTATAAAGACTTTTCTTAGACACAAGCTCGAGATTTACAGGTTGATCCCTCCTCTATCTCGACGTGAGGGGGAGATCTGTTAGATACGAAGTCACTTTCTTGTGGAGCCCTAGTATTAATTGTGTAGTAGACTTGTGTGTGCTTGGCTATATTATTAGCTCCTTACAAGTGGCCGTGTGTGTGTGTGACAGAAAGACAAAAAATAAAATAAAATAAATCATAAAAACAGGACAGAGAAGTTTGACAGTGTGTTCAGAGGAGTTCTGGTATGAAATCTAGTTTGCACAATTCGTTTCAGGGGAGTGGATTAAGGTTGGTCTGTTGTCCGATAGTCGTCAAATTTGATCAGCGGGTACACAACACTTGATTCTTCAGTTCCAACGGTGAGTTTTGTGATGTGAGTCTTTCACTTCGAGATATTCAGCCCGAAACAACAACGTACGTTTTGACTACGTTATAGACTTATCGTCATCTCTTCCCTTATTTCTCTTGTTTAAGTTTCTCTTGTGCGTCAAGGTTGTTACCTTGATGTTATTGATGCCGTATACCTCTAATACCATCTAGAGAGAACTTTTGTATGTCTATTATTTGGAGATTGAGATTGTAACGTCCCGATTTTCAAGTCCTTTTCTGAAAACCCTCATGACATTACTGCCGGTAGGGTCCCACAAACCCTAACAAGGCAATTCAACTTAACTCGATTTAGAATAATTCCAAATGGAAATGCACTTAAAGTATTATCAAATTAGATCCACAAGTTTACTTATTTATTACATATTAAAGCAGCAGAAACTTAGAAATGT
>JAOVYX010020850.1:0-16498 GCA_035668315.1 Drosera spatulata | reverse complement strand
CTTTTAATTTATTACAAAAGAGAAAACGCACATTTTCGTTACGTTTATTAATTTTCGAACTATTATTTGATCACAATCTTTATATTTATTTGATTGTAATTTTATGGGGTTTTACAATGGGGCTTCATTTTCATTTGAAGAAAATGAAGGAGACGACAGTCGTGAAAATTATAACATATGAGGGAGGGATTAGGAATAGTAGAAGAGGTGAAGGTGAAGAAGACGATAGTGGTGGTCAGGACGAGATGATGATGGCAGTAGAAAAGACGTCGAGGGCGAAGATGAGATGCGGTGGCATGAGAAAATTTGAAACGGTACGAAATCAATAATATTTTACGGGTTGTATAAAATAAGAATTATTGTAAAATATATATCATTGAGGAATTTTCTATGTATTTTTATCTTATTATTTCAATCATTAATCGTTTAGTTGTCTATATATATTATTATTGTTTTTTGATTCTTATACATTATTGCACGGATGAATACTCTATTTATTTTATAGGTCAATTTTTATATTATATTTTTTCTCTATCTTTTAATTCAAAATAATAATTTATATTAAGGAATTATATAAACCATATACGTAAATCAAATTACTAAAAAATATTAAAATAAATAAACAAACCAATTTAATGCAAAATGACCTGATAAATATATCTATTCATTATAAATACTATTTATTTTAAGAGAAAATGAGTAAAAACTCAATCGAACTTTTTCATATTTGCATTTAAACCTTTATAATTGAAAAATTGACACGAAACTCTCTGAACTACTAGGCCTAAATGCTCCTGTTAGTTTTTCCATCCAAACTAACACTTTGACTTGGGTCAATGCATGGGAAAATGTGTTTTCTTACCGATTGAACATTATACCCTCATCTCAACCCCTTTTATCACTGGTCTATCTATCTCCTCTTCCCCACCTTCTCCATTCATGTTCATCTTCTTCCTCGATACTCCCTCTCTGTAAAATCAATTTCCATTTCATTCAAGTTTGTAAAAGAAAAGTCAGCATGGAAACAAATCTATTTATAGTCAATTGGCAATATAAACGACTGAATACACCAATTGCGTGATCGATTACGGCTATGATTGGGTTTCCATTCGGACGACGACATCGAGTTCGTGTTCAGCAAACAATGTCACATCTTCGATTGGGTTTCGATTAGGTTTTGCAGGGATTGATTGAATCAATTTGGGATTTCGAGTAGGGTAGGTAGGGATTAATTGAATCGGTTTGGGGATTTTGATAAGGGTTTGTGATCGGGTTTCCAGGCGGACGACGACATCGAGTTTCTAACATCGAAATTCCAAATTGATGTGGGGATTTCACAGAGCAAAAAATTCGAAATCTTGAATTGGCAGTTGCTCCGCCTCCCTCGCATATCAATCCATGACATCGATTTTTGCTGAATGTTTTTTTTTTTTTTTTGGTTTGTTTTGTTTAATTTTGAAATATTGAATTTTGAGATCAAGTTCTTTTTTGGATAAAAAATTATGGTTGACATTTAATGCTTTTCTATTTTTCTATGAGTACTTTTGGGAGCGTTTTCCCTTTTCCTTTAATATCAGGGCTAAATTTGTTTTTTTTTTTCTTTTTGGTTGTTTTCTTAACGGGGTTAGCACGAGTTGACGGAGACAAAAAGTTGAGAGGTTCATGTATAACTTTTAAAAGTCGAGGGGGTATGATGCAAATTCGAAAAAATTCGATGGGATTTTACGTCAATGTTTTTTATTTTAATCATTCATCCCATAGTTTAACGCAAAGTAGATAAACCATAAACCATAACAGGATCCCAAACTAAATTTGACCAACCCACCCTCCCCTCAACCTCGTTCCCCGCCGGCCGGCGACTCACCCTTCTCCGATCTCCGATGGACTCCCTCGACTCCGTCTTCGACCCGCTCCGCGAGTTCGCCAAGGACAGCGTTCGCCTCGTTAAACGATGCCACAAACCCGATCGCAAAGGTTCCACACAACAAACCCGTTAATCCATTTCAATCTTCGTTTTCAGATCTCAGATTCGATTTCGATTTCGGTTTGTCAGATGTGGTCTCTGATTTCATTGATTGTGAAATTGTGGTAATGTGTGTGGTTTTGTGGTTGCAGAGTTTACGAAGGTTGCGTTTAGAACGGCGATAGGGTTCGTGGTGATGGGGTTCGTGGGGTTCTTTGTGAAGCTGATCTTTATTCCGATTAATAACATCATCGTCGGGTCCGGTTGAAGAAAGGTGAGAGTAGGGTTCGTTCTTTGGGTGTGGTTGAGGGGAGGGTGGGGTGGTTTAGGGTTTGATTGTAATGGAAATGTCTGCTTTGATGACTGAATGAATTGTTGGGTGTAAGTGCATGGTCATGCTGTCTTGGTTGCGTGGTTAGATTGATGGTGTGGGTTTGATTTTGTCGAGGAATCGGTTCTATCAAATGTCCGAATTGATGGTCAAAAACTCACTAATGTATATATTAGCACTCCTATCATACCAAAGCACACGGGGGAGGCATAGATTGAACTTGTAATCTCATGTCACGACATGCTCTGATATCATATCGAGGAACCAATTCTATCAAAAATCCGAATTGATGGTAGAAAGCTCACTAATGTGTACCTTATCAAATTTATGGAACTAATTTATTTGAAGTTCAATGGAGTATATATAGTAGGGTCAAGGATGACATTTTGCTTGTATATGGAACATAAATACTTTGTCAATCTTTGTGTTGTAGATTCGTTTTTTGTAGATGGTTACTGGGTCGTGTGGATATGAATGTAGTCTTATGAGATGAATTTTGAAGTGGATGATGAGGTAACACGAGCACTCATTGTAGATTGTTGGTTCATTCATGGTGGTGAATAAACTTGCTATTGGATTGAGATGAATGAAATTAGTTGTTGAATCCGACTTGTTGGTCTGTTAGCTGTAGCTCTGCCAAATTATCCCCCTGCCGATGAAATAATCAACTATGAGCTTACTATGACGCAGATACGATTGGTCATGTTAGTTTTAGCTTGCTGATGTAAAGTGATGTTCCTGTGCATGCTCGCACCTGTCACTAGTTCTAGACTCTGGTGTTGCTCCTCAAATTTCCCTAAGCCTGTTTTTTCGTTTATGCCCCTCAAATTTCCCTTGGCCTTGTTTTTGTTTATACCTTTCTCAAACTATTAGCTATGTGCCTAGCCGTTAGGCGTTAGAAGGTGGCTCAACTGCGGTGGTCTGTCTTGAAATTTTTAGAACGTTACCTCCAGGTGCTTTTAGTGTATCTTGAAACACTCAGCTGCTTATTTCGGTGACTTTGCGTGGCGTATTTGAGTACCTGCTTAGTGGACTTGGCTTCCTAGAGATTTATCAAATTCATTTTGTGTGGATATTTTCTATCTTGCATAATATACTACAATATACATCTGCTGGTCCATTTGTACTTGTTTCGTGTGTTTGCCTTGCTGGCTTGAATTGACACTGGACTTCTGCAACATGCAGGTCATGAAGCTGGCCGTCTTGCTGTCCGGTTGCTGTGAGACCGTTGATAGTTCTCAGGAGTACCTCAAGAAATAGTTTAGCACAAACTTGTGATGGTGTAGACTCAGTTTTCTTCGTTGTTCTCATTAGATAAAGTACACTGCTTTTGGCAGCCTTGTTTCAGCTGTTATCTTACTAGAACTACATATTTTTGTGTTGGATGTTACGCTGACTCTTGATTTCAGAACGTTAGCCTACAGATTCAATTCGTTGATTCAGTGGAGACATCAAAATGATATCGTTGCCAATTGTCAATCATATTGGCTTAGGCCTTGTTTATTACAGCAAAGCTAAAATGATGTTCGCGCAAGCATCACATTTTGCCTAAATGAGTTCAACGTTGAAACTTGATGCGGCAATCAGTTCCTGATGTTGCAGCTACTTATTTGCAATATGCTTTTACACATTACAAATTTGTGGAGTGTTGTCGGTGTTGCATCATTACAGAATCATATGTTGCACCCCATGGTCCTAATGTCCATTCTGTTAAAATCACTTGTGGTTCTTAAAATGCACCATGGTCTTGACAGAAGTACGAAGCCCTTGAAACAAAGAGTTGCTTGCTTGATTACACGCTTGCATGTACAACCATGAGTTGCAAACACTAACCCAAAGCAACAAGCTTGCCTAGCTTCAGCTCTGGAGATGCTTTAATGGTAAAGGTCACATGGCACACCGAAGCCGGAATGGTAAAAATATGAACTACACAAGTGTTAATAACACAAACAAATAACATGAACTTGCGTGTAATCAATCACTGTTTCATTTGTTTGTGAAAAAAGATGTGGCGATCACATCACAGTTAACTGGGAGATCAGCCTACAATACTAGCTTCAGCAGCTTCACTTGTTGAGGGCTGAATCAAACCCTGCCCAGCAAGGAAGGCCTCCATCCTCGCCTTCTTGCGCTCTCGTTGTTGCCTGAAATACTCCCTCATTCTTACTTTGTGACTATCGGGGTTCTCAGGCGGTATCTCCTTCGGATACACACTCACCTACAATAAAGAAAAGAAAGAGGAAAAAACATCTGCATTAGTATCACAGAATAGCTCAGTACTATTCAAAGGGAAAAAGAACCCGAATAGCTCAAGTAACCCCAGACTCCAGCAGATGAGAAAATTATTATGCAACCAACCTTCTTTTTATCAGGCCCATACTTCTCGAACTTCACAAATCCATCGATTAAGGAGTAGATCGTATAGTCCTTCCCTAGTCCCACGTTCTTCCCAGGATGAAACTGCAATGGTAAAACAGCAAGGGAGAAGGCAGAGATATAATACGAGATGAGAAGAAGCATTAAAAGCACTAACGAATTACGAAACTGGAAAAGCATCATCAGTATAATGAATCGAGAAAGAAGTGCAGGTGATACATCAATCATGCCACAAGAGAGAGTAACAAAATAAACTTAGTGCCAAAAGTCAGTGTCCTACCCAAACGAGTTACCAAGAAAACAACATCAAACGAACCCTAAAGAAACTTTCTTGCTTTCTCTTATACCGTTCATGTCTAGGACCATAAGAACATAGCAGAATATCCATGAACCCTAACAGGGTGTACCAATGCCAGTCCATCATTAACAGTAGTTTGTGAGGAAGAGAGTAATAAAAATGTCAGTAGACAGTTTCCATCAAAGAATTAAACAAAACAAAGCAGTTAGGAAAATCAGATCAACGGAAAAGATAAAGCAAGAGATGATAGAATAAAAGAAGAATGTGATAGTAAGCATGCCATTATCACAACACGGAAGTGCAACAAAGAGAAGGCAGCCATTCCAAGCTATAATCTGTGAAAGCAAGGATGTGAAACAGATGCATAGGTTTGATTAGATGTCACTTGGATCAAGTAACCTAAGATCTGAACTCAACTTAACGGCAGTAAGGGTTTCAAAGACCTTCCTCAGGCATTTCTGAACAATTACATTCCTCTTGTCAATCTGAGATTAATAATCATAAGATTACAAGCTTCACTATTAACCTCAAACTAATTTTCAACCTTCTGTCGTGAGTTCTTGTATTGAAAACCTTTATCTCCTAAATCCAAGTGATCATATATGTTTATGCAGAAGCGGATTATCCACATTCTTCTGCGACGGACAACCCCTTATTCACCAAATGATCTTAATTCCAAGCCTAAAGAGCATTTCCACTGCAATTTAGATGCTAAGACAAGTACATTCCTAGTCTTTTATATCAACCCATACTTCCCATGAAGAATTCTAACATATCTAGTTCTCCCTCATTTCCTATCTTTGATACACAAAGAAGTGGCCACACATTCAAATCAACATATCACGATTAGGACACTGAAAATATTATAAATCTCAAGTCTCAACCATCAACATGAGATTTTATCAGAGTTGATTCCTCAACATCGTACCAGGATAGGTGAGATACGAGATCAAGACTTTGAATCGTACAACTCCAAATTATTTATTTAACTTTGAATGTGACCAATACATTGTTCATGCCTCAAACCAATGAATTCTTGAAGAGGAGTCTCTAGAGAGTAAAAATATTATAGACCCTCCTCGCCCACATGGTTTTTGATAATGTTGGTTTCTCTGCAATCCCACTATCTTCACAAGCTCCTAATCTCAAAACCAAAGCAAATATTATCCCCAAAACAGATCTCCACATCTCAATCAAGACCCAATTAATCCACCAAATTCACTAAAACCTACCCAACCCAAAACCCCCCACAAAGACAAAATCAACATCCCACATAATCCCTTCAAATACAAGGTGTCCGGACAATGTTTCACCCTCAAACAGTGTCGAACCACTGACAATATGGTTAAACTAACAATTGCTTACAATTAAGCCAAAACCCTCACAAACCCCAACCCAATGCCATACCTTAGTCCCCCTCTGTCGAATAATAATCGCCCCGGGTTTCGCCGCCTGATCCCCGTATATTTTCACCCCAAGTCTCTGCCCTTTCGAATCCCTCCCGTTCTTGGTACTCCCAGCACCTTTCTTGTGCGCGCACAGGATCGTCAGCGACTTGGGTTTCGGTGCAGAAATCAACGAGACTCTGTGTTTCGAACTCAGGGGCAAGGAACTGAGTTTGTGAGAGGGGGTTGATGTGAGGGAGAGGCGTGGGAGTGATGTGGTGAGGAAACCGATGGAGGCTGCCATGGTTGTGGGGAACTGATGACTGAGTGGGCTGGGTTTGGAGAGGTGGTGATGCCTTATCTGTATTCCATGGTCATGTAGAAATCCGACATCTTGTTTATGAAGGTATTATAATATACTTTTTTTTTCCTTTCGAAAATATTAAAATATTTTGATTTTAAGTATATATTGATGTAAAATTTGATATGTGTTTAACAACGTTAAAATGTTGGTTTTTTTTAAATTTATCGTGAAACATCAATGATTATATAAGTTACGTAGTTCAATATAATATATATATATTATACGATCAGATGTAATTTAATATGAAAATAAGATTTATATTTATTTATATAAAATAATATAATATATGTATATGTCGTAATTACTAATTAGTGTATCATGTGCGCTTGGAGTTTATGTTAATATTTTGAATTATTTTTCTCTAATAATTATTTCAATTTATGGAATATCCACAGGCTAAGTCAATAATCAAGCAAGCCGGATGCAGAATACCTATACAGTTTTTTTACCCACTGCCATTTTCTTAGTAGATCGAGTTTGTGATGCTTCGCCCTACTTGAAGTAGATTTTGCAATTCCTGTATTGAATGCTCAGATGATTGTAATTCATGAACTTTTCGTCTTAGGAGAGATATGAAACTTACTCAATAATAAAATCAAATATGAAACGTAGCGTTTGTTTGTATAATAAAATCGTTCTCACTCAAATTGTTAAAATAAATCTCAAATATCCCATCATCAGATTTCACTATGCCACAATGCTTTTTAATGATCTTCACAACCATTTTAATCATATCTAACATATTTGATTCATTTGATCGTCCTTCACTAGCTATTTTTGGATGAAACATATGCAGTGCATAAATTAAACTTTTGATCGTTTGATTCTGCCCTTGAAAGTCCGTTTCCTTCAACATCCATGCCATGACCGTGGACAACATTGTGACTGAGTTGTATTCTTTACTCATTTATTATATAAAATTCAAATAAAAATCAATTATCAAATTACCTTTTTAGAGTGTGCTCCTAAAATGCATCATAATTAAAGACCTTGACCTCATCTTTTTTTATAACCCAAAACAAAAAAAAAAAAAAAAAAGAAAAAAGATTTTGTATTGTTCGAAAAATTTCAGACTTAATTACATGATATTGTGGCTAACAAAAACTTCCTCACCTGTCCATCATTAGTTTTATAAGCTTCTTTTGATATTTTCAAAAACGATACCTGCCTTTTGTATGATCTTTCTAGCTAAGAGGTTGGAAGGGTTGCGCTTAGAGTGAATACATTATTGTTTCTGTCTATCCAAAGCACGCAAAAATTAAACATCTTCTTCGTAGTTTGGTTTCGAATCTCCTGGTTTATTACCCAAAAAAGATCAAACCTTGTGACTATAATACCACAACACTTCCTATATTTTTTTGTGCCAAATGTCTAGGGAAAAATTATAAGGTCAAATTCAATTAGCAAGATCCCCAGGTCATCATCACTCGTCAAACTATCACACAAAGCAATTCCACTTTTCATTTCCCACATCCTCTATTTTACCTTATTTTATCAATCTAGAAATCATGAAACTCTAATTCGGAATTTCCTACCTTCATTCCAACCAATGATAATCTTGATATTACCACATAAGAAAAGGATTTTAGAATATCAAAATACTCATTTCTATGCATAGGGTGACATCTAAAAATACTTAAAAAATAGATACAACAACAATTACCTATTCCAGTAGTTGCATATTTGGATCCTGCGAAAGCAAACCGAACCAGACGCACATAAAAAGAAAAATTAACACAAAGAATAAGAACAAAGAACACATAATAAGAACAAAAAACCCACACAATCTAAACAAAGCCAATATTCCAAAAAAGAAAAAAGAAAAAAAAAGAAGAAGACAAATCTGGAGAAAATTTGCTGGTCTATGGCAGGGATTGGAGAAATCCATCACATAGAGATCAAAAGAGCACCATGATTAGAAGGAAATGAGGAAAACAATTGAGAAAGAGGAATTGAAACAGCCAAGAAGAATAGGAACAACCCATGTTAACAATCGAACAGGTCATTAAAGAGAGAAAAAAAAAAAAAAAAAACAACTGAGCAGGTCAATTAATCATGCTAACAGGAAACCCAAGAGGCACACGTTCGAGATTAATGCTAGTAGGCGAAATAATGAGAATACCCCTGCATAAATTGATATTGACCAAACTACCATGATATATCATGGCATACGAAATAAAAATACCAGTTGTTGAAGTGTTATAACATCGCACATCGAATGGAATGGTATAATCCTGTCTCTATTGTTTAATCATGTTAACTACTAGCCATGGATAATTTTCAAGAAAGAATTGAGAATGATATGTGAAAACGAACTTTAAGTTTTATGTTTAAAGACATATTACCCTTTTAAATTTGCACAAATTTATATTATCTTTTTTAAATTCATAATTTTATATTATCCCTTAAAACTTATTATATGGACAGTGTAACCTTCTTTTTGAAAATCAGTTGGGTTAAAAGACATATTATCCTCTTAACAAAGTTGTATAATTCCATGTTACCTTCTCCAAATTTCATAATTTCAACTTACCCTCTGAAAACTTATTATATGAACAATTTATCCCTTTTTAAAAATCTTGTTAAAAACATTACATGAAATGATCAGAATATCCATTTATCTTTTTTTTTTTTAAAATAAATTCAAACAAATGATATGAGCTACAAAGAAAAAAAAGAAAGGAATATAACGTATATAAGTTTTCGAATTTAACAAATAATATTTTCACTCTAAATTTTTATTTTTTTTGTACAATAGTGCTATTTTCTAATCGAGACCAACACAAACAATAAAAACCAATTAAATCAATTATTCGACTTAAAGTTAAATGATTCGAATCAAGCAAAACAAAAAAGCTCATATCGCGAGTAGCTCATACAAATTATTTAAATTTAGGTAAAAATTACAGAAAATTCCCCTATGATGTAACTTTTTCATAAATTTTCTCAAAATATACAACCCAGAAAAAAATTCTTAAACATACAATATCCCTCGCCCCTCAACCACCACCACCACTGCGATGTTGCGCCGCCGCCGTCCTTCCTACCTCTCCTTGCGCCGTCGTCGCCATCGCCATCACCATCGCCTTCCCTAAACTCGAGCGCATCGTCTACGAACTCAAATCCCAAATTCCTCACTCCAGATTTCTCCCCTCAGAATTCCATCTCACCAATTCCATTCTTCATCAATACAAAGTCTAACCCCAACATTGTTTCAGTTTGAACTGGTACACTCTTTTGATTTTTAAACTGACGTCCTGTTCGTATTTGAATTGACGCATTGTTTTTCGTTTTTTGAATTGAAGCACTGTTTCGTTGAACTGACGTCCTGTTTCAAAATAGTGTGTCAGTTATGAGAAACACTGCGCCAGTTTTACGAAACAGGACGCCAGTATGCATCACAAAACCAACCATTAACACCACAAATACACCATAAATCCAGCGACATATATCATAAATTTTTGAATTGGCACACTATTTTAATTTTTGAACTAGCGTCTTGTTTCTATTTGAACTTGTGCATTTATTTATTTTTTTTTTAAACTAACGCACTGTTTCATTGAACTAACGCCTTATTTCGAAATAGTGCGCCAGTTATGAGAAACAGAGCGTCAGTTCTGTAAAACAAGGCGCTTGTTTTATGCCTCATTGTTTTCCAATGCTCGAAATCAATCCAGTCTCGAGATCGAATGTCGTCAATTGCGTTTTATTTTTTGCTGATTCGATGGATGGGTTTGGTTCTCATCGTTTTGGATGGATTTGGATTCTCATTGTTTGTAATTTGTTGAGTTCAGTTGAATTCGAGAGTGGTTTGGATTTGTTGATAGAAGATTTGAGTTGGATTGGATTCGATTAAGAATGGGATTTTGGGTCTCCTTAGTGCGGCTTTGGTTCCTCGTCGTGGGTTTGGGTGATTTTGATTTGGGTAACTCAAACATGTATTGGATGAGAATTATTTTTCTGAATTATACCGATTGAGAATTATTTTTTTCTTTTTTTTTTTTTTTGTAGTTTTTGGAAATATTCCCTAAAAATGATAAGATTAAAATATAGCTTTGGTCATTTAAGATGATATTTTTAAATTGATTTTCAAGAATAGTGATAAACTGTCCATGTAATAAGTTTTAAGGGGATAATAAAAAATTATGAATTTTGAAGGGATAATGTGAAATTATACAAGTTTCAAAAGAATAGTATGAAATCATACAAACATAAAAGGAATAATATTGTTTTTAACCCTTCCTTGTTTTCCCTTGTCTCGAATACAGGGTGTTTTGAGTGGGAAATACTCCCTCATACCGAAATAAGGATAAGTTTGATTGCAGGTAGATTAATGCATGTGTTAATTTGTTTTGAAATTTACTAGCTTCATCATAAAAAGATTATAATTTTTTGACTGGTCACACATGACAAGATCACGAGACTAATTTTGTTTGATATTATGGGAGATCGAACGTTTTTTTTCAATATCATGAAATATTAATGATAATAAAAACTATGTACTACAAACATGAAAAAAAAGAAAATTTAAATTGCATCGTTTAAGAAAATACCGAAGCGTTTCAAATTACGTGTTTTATGACGTAAGTACAGAAAAAAAAACTTTACAAAAAGTATAGGATGGAGAGAATAATAAAGAGGGAATATTTTTAACTCTAATGGAGTTTATCTTAATAGTTAGGAGATGAGTTATTGAAGTGTGTTATAACAGTGATGTGTGCAAAATATATATACAGTGTAATCGCAAGTGCACTATATCCCAATTATTTAATACAGTGATGAGTATAGTATTGATCCCACAAGGATTAGTTACTAAAATCAATGTCGATATAATTTAATAAGTTTGATCAAGAAAGTCTTAATCATGAATAAATACAATGTAAGATAAGATGACAAATTAAATCGATTGTGATAGAAAATTATGAACTAAAGTTTAGAGCAATAAACCTCGTTTTACCCTCTCCAAATGATCTCAATGATAAATCAATGTTGATATCCACAAGTTGTCCAAGAATTCTCTAAACTAATCAAAGTTCTCGTTCGAGCAATGAAGACTTCTCTAACTAGTACATCGTATTGCCTTTCGTCCTTGGATAATTCCTAACCGAAGATCTTAAGCTCAAGAATTCACAATGTAGGAATTAATCATATTTACTTTTTTATCTCGTACGGTCAACATAATTCTTAATCAAAGTTTAGTATTCTCCTTTTAGACTTTACAGAACTTGAAATCATATAAATTGATGATGAATCAATAAAGAAGTTCACAACTTGAGAAGTTCACAACTTGCATGAATGAAAATCAAAACTTGATCAATCAAAACACGACATAAATCTATGGTTCAACAAGTTCAGCCATAATAACACGAGAGAATTCTTGATAGATACCCCTTCGTAATTTTAATTATACAACCACCAACACTTTTTGAAAGTACGTTACTTGATTTGATGAATCGAAGAATTATTAATATTTGAGGTGAAGTGTTTTCATGGTCTACAAATTAATACTCTATCAGACAAGGTGTATCAGATAGTAAGAATCAGAACAGTGAAAACTTTGGATAAAACAGTTGTTTTAGGTCAGATACGTCTTCCGTGGAAGCTCCAAACAGTAGAGTTTATCTACAACAGATAAGTCTTTTGGTCTCTAAGATTACGGAGTCTGCGTCAGTGGGTCTATGAGTATCAATTCAGTTATAATCAGATTGGTTCAAGATGGTTTGTAGACTACCAGGATCAGATCAGATGAGCTAGTTAGTCTTTCGGGGTTATCTGTCGAGACATGTGTCTGGTAGGGGAAGACTCTGTTAACTTCTGGTCAAAGTTATGTAAACGCGTTACGGGACTCCTTAAAGAATAAAGGGGATTGATCGGAGAGCAATCCTCAAGCCATGCCTATATAAGGGATGAGATTACAGAAGGGGCAAAAAAAAGAAGAAAAAAAGAAAAAAAAATATGAAGTGCACAATTCTATGCATTCTGAATCAAAGCGTAAAAAAATTCTCTCTTTTTCTCTCTTCTCTACAAGAAAACTTTCAAGTGATCATCAAGAATTGGTTTTCTGAAGAACCTGATGATGAAGACGTTGATTGCTGCAAATCTTCATTCTCTGTGAGTGTGTTCCTTTTGATAATCTGCTGAGATTATTTGGTGTATCCTACGGGGATCAATTGTTATCATATTTGTTGAAATCTGATTGTGTGTAAAGGTTATTAAGTAATCCTGAAAACTCCAATTGTTGACTTATGATCCGAGGTGTTCTAGTGGATTCCTTTTTTTGTTAGTATACTACCAATAAGAGGAAGAATGGATTATATTCAAATCAGTTAGTTAACACTGAGTTGAGTCTGAACCACTATAAATTATGTGTTCTTCATTTTTGCTTTCATCTCAGTTGATTCGTTCATAATTGATTTTTTCTTCTCATCAAAATCAAAACTCTATTGATAAGAATCTTTTTTGAGATACTGTTTGATCAATGGTCTGATAGATTAGTTCAACGCTGTCTTGTTCATTCATAGCTCTTTGATCATCTGTTGAATCAGTTAAAGATTCTTGATCGACTTGCATCATTAGAATATCAGTTAGGCAAATTCTTGATTAGACACCAGATCGGAGACTGTTTGTTGATGTTTTGATTGGTGCTGTCTGATGAGATCAGAATTGTTCATTTGATCAAATTATCATTTTTCGCAGCATAAATAATTTTTTGTCGAAGAAATTTTAGATCATCCTATTCACCCCATATAGCCTGTTCTTGACATAATCACGAACTTTTCCTTTTTATTCTCTGCAGGTACCACAAAAAATAATTCATTATAATCGTATCCTTGTAAAAATTCAAATACTAATTCTAACCCTAATTAAATCCCATAATCGAACCGCCATTACGTGACTTCAAATTCTAATTCAAATACTATATTGGCCATAGCGTGCCTTCCCTCTTGCCTTCGTCATCGGAATTTGTTACCAGAAAAAGCCTAATACGTCGTGATCTTGTCGTCAGAATTCGTCCTTAGCACCAGTACGCCTATCCTCTTCTCTCAGTACGTCCCTCAAACTCGTCGTTGGAATTCGTCCTTAACAATAGTATGTCTATCCTCTTCTCCTAGTATGTCCCTCGAACTTGTCTTCACCGCGAATTCGTCTTCACCGCGAATTCGTCTTCCCCTCACCTCCCTCCCTTGAACTTGTCTCAATAGGTCCTGTTTGTTCATCACGTCCCAGTACGCCTTGTTTGTTTCATCACGTCCCAGTACATCGTCGAAATCCGTCATCGGAATCGATATGTCCTGTTTGCTTCATCATGTCCCAATATGTCACATGAATTCATCTTCGTCCCAGTACGTCTAGTTTGTTCATCACATCCCTCGAACTCGTCTTTCTCTCGCCTTCCTCCCTCGAAATCCCTCGATTAAGTGATGGCGATGTTGAATTCGTCTTTCCCTCGCATCCCTTCCTCGAACTCCCTCGATTGATGATGACGACATTGACAGTGGTGGTGCAGTGGGTGAGGAGGTGGTCTTGATGGGTTAGAATTTGTAAGGTAGGTGAAGATGTAGTGGTAGTGGTGGCAGCGACGATGAGTGGATAAACAGAGCGGATGGTGTAGAGTTGACAAAATAAAATTAGGGTTGTGACATATTTATTGATAGGATACGGTTTGTTAAGGGAGAAGATGTTTAAAAAAGGTACTTGGTGGGAAATTAATAGGAGTGGGGTATCTCATTGTCTTTAATTTTGTTTGCTGCTATCTGCGGGTCATTTTTCCTATTATTAATTATCAGTAGTTCTTATTTTTATTACTTATTTACCAACACGTCATTCCTAATTTATTAATTATCATTTGGTCTTATTTGGTTTGTTTTTAGAGATGATTTGTTGTCTTTTCTGTGTAAGAAAATTGAAGTTTTTTTTTAATAGATGACTAATTGATAAATAAGGTAATGGGATAAGATCAAGTGGTAAATATTTTAGATTTTAATGACTAATAGATAATTCTCTCTTTTTTCTAATAGCAACAAGTCGTAAACTTGGTTTTGAGATAATAATAAGTTTTATTAATATTTAATTGTATTTAATTAATTACTTGTAAATTTTCTTTGTTTAATAAATGTTTTATAATTTTTATTGTTAATTTTATACTTCAGGTAATTTATTACTAAGCATAGCATATATTATTATTATTTCAATTTTGAATTAAATATGTAAATTAATTAAGATTATTGAAGAACAGTATTTTGTTTTTTATTGATTTGTATTATATAGGAAGAAGAATATGATATTAAGTCCTATAAAAAACACATTATGCAATTTTGATTTTTAATTTTTTTCTAATCATTAAAAAAAATTTGTTTGATTATTTTTGATGTTACCTTAAATTAAAAAGAATAGGATAAACTATTTATATTTATATATATATTTTTTTAATATTCAATTTATTACTTTTAATTCTTTACACATATTTGAAACAAATTGCATTTAGGAAAACCGACGAGTCAATCAATAATAAATGCATTTAAGTTTTATTTTAGTAATTAAATGAAAGACCAATCAAACTTGGTAAAAAAAAAGAAAGAATATAAATTACCAATAAGTCTTATTTTTGAAACATATTTTATCAAGAAATCACCCTAACTTATTAATTATCATTTGGTTTTATTTGGTGTGATTTTAAGAATGATTTGTTATCTTTTTTTATTAGATATTGGTAAATAAGATAATGGGATAATGTCAATTGGTAATTATTTCACTAATAGGTAATTCTCTTTAAAAAAACCAAAATTTGGTATTAAGAAAAATGAATGGAGGTTTATATACTTAAATAGATAAGCAGAATTCATTAAATGTGTATGTTTTATCAAAGATTGCAACAACGACTGGGTCGAAGATCAGGAAAGTAAAACTCGTCAACGACTGATTCGGGTAGAACTCCATCTCCACGTAATCTCCTTGTCGTCTCAAACTCCACGTTATTTATTTCTCTGTTTTGTGTCTCCTTTTTTTTTTTTTTTTTGCTCATCTTCTCATTTTATAATGCTCCGAGGATTTATAATTTGAAAAGATCATATCTTGCAATATTTAAAAATATTACTCATCAAGAACCTTCGCAAAAAAATAAAAAATTCTATACTATGGAATAATTCGAATAGACAAATGTTGTTTATATTTTAAGATAGACAAAATATGAAAGTCAGTTTTATGGATTTTTGAGAATGAAATTATATAAAAGAGAGAAAACACAATTTTCATTTGAGTTAGACATTACAAAATAAAAATAAAATTTGAATAAAAGGTTTCGTTCGTTCCCATATATTTTCAATCGAGTTGTTTTAAAATACTTGCAAAAATTTCTCTTTTTAAGGGGTTTTTCGAATTTATAACTTCCCACGAAGTTTATCCATGGGTACAGGCAATCCAACATCATTATTGCAAGAGATATCCAATGTGGGTGAAATATCCATGGGTAGAGGCAATCCAACATCATTATCTCAGTTTGATTTTACAAAGATGAGATTTCACGGATTACAAATTCTCATTTCTTAGTCTACATGACCAAGAGAGTATCTATTTTTCCCTTTCTTAGTCTACTTCATGACAATATACCATTCACTATAAAAAAAGGGCTATTTTGCAACGAAAATTTTCCGTTGCAAAAAGTCAAAAATCCCTCGCTCTTCTTCCTGTCCTTCACGTCTTCGAAACCGTCTTGTTCAACCAAGGAGCCGCTCGTAGCTCTTCTAACCTTCTCGCCATGATCATCGTTGTTATGTGAGGAGGA
>JAOVYX010020849.1:0-16499 GCA_035668315.1 Drosera spatulata | reverse complement strand
TATTCAACAAATAACACATGGAATTCATTAAAACAAAGCAAGATAACATTCTGGTCAGGTAGATAACAAGAGACAGACGCTATACAGCGTTGAAACGTGTTCCAAAACCAATCCGATGAATATCCTTAGCGTTTGGAATGAAGATGCGATGAATTCCTCTCCAAAAACCCAGAGCCTGGTATGACACTCTCTCAGACTTTCTTACTGAAAAAGGCTTTGGAAGGGGAGTCATCGATACCACTCTCTTTACTAAAATGCATAAGGACAAACTTCTACTTATACAAATATAGATGACATTGTCTTTGTATCTATCGACCCCAAATTGTGTAAGAGATTCTCTAAACTCATGCAATCATCTTTTGAGATGAGCATGATGGGAGAATTAAAACATTTCCTTGGATCACAGGTAAAACGGATGGATAATGACATATTTATCTCTTAGACAAAATATCTGAGAGACATCTTGAGAAAATATGGGATGGAGTCATCTGCCATATGAATACTCCCGTGAGCACATCTGTTAAACTTGTCAGACCTTATATAATATTTTTTTTTTTTTTTTTTTTTTGTGTTTGTTTGCAAGGTTTCAGTCAGATCCTAAACAATCTCATCTGACTGCAACTAAGCGGATCATCGGATACCTTAAAGGAACTCCCAATATGGGTATCTGGGTACCTAATCTGCCTATTTCAAACATTACTGGATTTTCTAACGCTAAATTTACATGATGCAGAATTGATAGAAAAAAACAACTGGTATGTGTCAATTCTTGGGACATAGTTTGGTATTCCGATCTAGCGAAAAGTAGAATTCAGTTGTCACATCTATTACTGAGGCTTAATATGTCGCTACTGGAAGCTGTTTTGCTCACATACTATGGATGAAGTCACAAATATCTGACTATGGATTTGACTTTAAATCTTGTCCCATCTATTATGATAATACTTCTGCTATTACTATTTCATAGAATCCTATTTTTCATTCACGTACTAAGAATATGAATGTCCATAATCATTTTATTAGAGATCATGTTCAAAAAGGAAATGTGTCTCTGCATTTTATCCTAACCTGACACTACAAAATAAATAGGAAATCGCAATCGAAAAAATCGATCGCTAATAAGTGATTTCGGTCGCTAAATGTTGTTTGTGATCGAAAATCGATCGCTAAATATTTTAGCGAACGAAATCGTCGTAACTTAGCGACCATTTCTATTTCAGTCGCTAATTCTGCGACCGAAAAAGGAACGGTGGCAAAACTAATTAGTGACCAAATTAATCGCTAACTTAGCGACCGAAACGATCGTTAAACCTTATTCCTGAAATGATTTATCCACTGAAGTTTACGACCGTTTTTAACGACCCATTCGGTCGCTAAGTTCGTTATTCCAGGTACCTATGGTTTGCTGCATTTCCCCACATGAAAACAAAAATTCAGCCAAACTATATCCAAACCACTCCAAACCCATCCATCCAACCTCCCACATCCACAATCCAACACCAACACATAAAATTTGACAAAACCAACATTGAAGAAACCCAAATGACACTATCAATTACTCATTATAATACAAAAAATCGTATCAAACCAGGAACGATCACAAAAACTACATAAAACTATAAAAATAGTGCACATCTGCACAGGCCTAAAATCCATGCATCTGTTCTAGAGGACATGGAGGTGGCAGTGGATCACGAGAATCGTACGGATGACGATCAAAAGCTCGTCTCCCGCACTAGGACATCATCTGGGCCATCCTCTCTATCTCGGCGTTCAAAGGTGCCACCTGCTTCTTCAGCGAAATCATCTCGTAACGGTCAACGGATGCTGGTACACTACTTGTCGACGATCATACCTCCTTGGGATAATACACCGAGGAGGCCAATCCGAGACCATAGACGTACCCCTTCTTGCATCCGGCTGCGTCAAGGTACGCCTGACTGGTGAAGGTACGCTCCTACTCCGAGATGATATGAATCCCGTGCTCCTATGTTGCAAAAAACACATCCACCACCGCAGCGCAACGAGCTCTATACTCCGCCTATTTGAATATATATATAAATATCAATAAAAGGAAAAAATTAATAAAAACAATTTGTATGTTTATTTTTTAAAAAAACTATATAAAAAGACATAAATGAAATAAACAAGATTCACTTATCGACACTCCCTTAGCCCTGTCATCACAGAACTCAATCTCCTCACCTGATGTCAACACAACGTCTTTCTTTTTGTGTGTGTGCTCGAAAACCTCATCCTCATCAGGAAACCTCTTCATACCTAAATTCGAGATTTCATTTTACCAAACAAATTAAACAACAAAAAATAGACAAAACCTACAAAAAAAAATGATATTTGGAAAAAAAAAATCTTACCAACTTCTTGGTCACATTGACCGTAGACACACTTCCTTGTGTCTGCTTTGCCTCTTTTTTACTTCTATTGTCCTTGGTCTATTTGGATCGATCCTTGAACACCTTTGAACTCTACTTGGTGTTCAACGCCCTAAGTGACGCCTCATCGAACCAAGGTAGGACGGCCCCTTTCTGTACGGTGTGACGGGCCTTGTACAAGATGTCATGTGCCCTCTTCTTCGTCGTCGCCTCCCACTCTATCCTTACACGCTCCATGAGTTCGGGCCTCCACCAATAAAGGTACTACACACATATATAAAACAAAATATAGATATATCGATAAAAAAAATAAAACAAAAATAAAAATCAATTTTAAAAAAATTGAAAAAGATGTTATACTACTTACTTTAAAAACACCCCACATCAATATGATGTCCCTCGTCCACAAAGGCACATTTCTCCAACATGTCCAATCCCCCTCATAACAGCTCTCAAAGGAGACGGAGCAGCTGGACACAACAATATGATGATCAAACATGAAACACATAAAAATACAAAGTTAGAAAGAAATAGATGTGTAATATACATATGGAAGGATAATATATAAAAAAAAACTAAAATTCAATTGAATTATAAAAAAAACCATAACATAGTTCATCAAGATTTAACAACTGTCGCAGCCGACCACCCCCAGTGTACTCAATCTCCTTATCTCCGTGAGCAGATGAGTGTGATGACGACAGATAAAGAGAGCCAGATGGTCCAGAAGCTGGTGATCTAAATATATAAATATATGATAAAAACTTACAAAATATATAAATGTTGGAGTTACCTCGGCTTCGATAGTGGCCTCTACCACGTCTACCACCTCTGTCAGCACTAGCTGAACTCGATCCCATTAAAAGGTTTGTTGTAGACATCTGCAAGAAAAAAATAACATATATAAAATTTATGCAATAAATTTATTCAAAAGAAATGTATAGAACTTCGCACGAGAAGTAATACAAATTGCAAAAATAACTAAATTTATCATTAATTGTCTAAAACCTGAATTGGCTAACAAAAGCTTACAAATCAATCATTCTAATCATCGTCCTCATCTTCTTCCGATTTGGATGATTTATCAGAGTCATCATCAAACTCTCCATCCTCCTCCGTCTCTTCCCCTTCAGAAATAAGATCTTCATCTTCATTCTCTTCAACTTCCTCTTCATCCTCTCCCTCTTGTTCTTCCATCCCAGGTTTGTTTTACGAATTTTTTTGGAAAAATTATATGTTAGGTCATTTTCTAATATTTTGATAAATTAATCTAGGACATTTATTACTAAAAATTTATTCAAGTCTTTAAGTGATACTACTATATTACTATGTATAGGATTACACATTATCAATATTAAAATCTATAATTAAGTACTATAAAAAAAATCTATTATTAAGTGGAATTTAAATTATAGTGATAAAATATCCCATTATAAATATAGAATTATGAAATAAAAAAGATTTTTCTGCCATATTTCACGAAAAAAAGATAAATAGATGATATAGTAAATTATATCAAATATATGATTAAATAGATACTAAATTTAAAATTTGCTTTCTTTGTCCCACAGCTCTTGCAATGGTTTGATCCGAATCGATTTTTTATGTTATTGAGTATGATATGTTTTGATTAGTATATTATGTTTGTTGATGATGGTGGTCTGTTTGGTGTGAAGAAATGAAAGAGAATGAGAAAGAATATAATGGAATATAATAAGATATTGTGATTATTTTAATATAAAATTATTTTCAAATAAGGAAATAAAATAAATGTTGTAAGGTTTATATGATGATCAAAAATAATAAGTATTGTAAGAATTATAAAACGAAAAAAATAAAATTTTATTTTAAATTAAATATATTGAAGATTGACTTGTTATTCAATCAAAATTTGAAAACTATGTTGATGTTAATATCCAGACATACCGGTTCGTGGTTTGACATCTTAGTGTGTAGGTATAACTCGACCCGACTGCGATTCAGTTTTGAACCGAAATCGAATCGTAACCGAACCGTCGGTTCAAAAAACAAAACCGTGATTGAACCAGAATCGATAGAAATCAGAACCGAGTCGCTAAATATTGGTTCGGTTTAAGTTCTACAAAAATCTAAATCGGAACCAAAACGTCGATTCGATTCATTTTCAAAGCGTGTATTTTTCCCTTAAAATGTTGAAGTATTTTCCTGTAATTTTTTTATCTACCTAATTGGCACCTACTCATTCTTTGTTATGTTTGTTTAATCGAAACATCTTTCATTTTCATCCGGTCACATCTTAAGATTAATATTAAGCGTAACTCTATAATACGATTATGTGAGTTTTGATTTTTTCGTCTTATATCATATTTTAAATATATTTTTTTAAAATAAAAATTATTTGATGTGTATTTTATGAACAAAATCATGTAAAAAACGCAAAGAAATAACAATGAAATCATAACTAACTTAAATCGAAATCAAAACCGACATCGGAACTTAAACCATTTTGAAATCGTTGATTCCAAAATCATAACCGAAATCGAATTAAAAGATTTTGATTTTGATTTTGATTTGTCCTTTTATCAAACCTGAGGATTTTGAAACCGGAATAGAAACCGAGGGTTGGGAATCGTAATCAGGTCTTGGTGTAACTGATCTCACAGAGACACGACTGCCCGGAGAAATCCAATCATCGTGGGAGCAAATTGGGAGCTCAAATCCAATGCTGGGGCTATCATACGGAGAAATTCTCCTCATCATCGGCGCCACCGCAGCCCTAATCGGTAAAAATACACAAACGCATTTCACCCTTTTGCCTCAATTTCCAGATTAGGGTTTCGTTTTCATTAGGGTGTGAAAAAGTACAGTAATTGGATTTTGGCAGGGCCGAAGGATCTGCCGATCATGGCGAGGACGGCTGGGAGGCTGGCGGGTCGGGCCATCGGGTACGTTCAGGTCGCTCGCGGGCACCTCGACAAAGTCATGCAGAATACCCAATTTAGACAGGTTGGGTAAAAAAAATAAAAACGAGAAATTTGGGATTATATGGTTGCTTTTTGAGTTTGTGAAAGTTGGGTTCTGTGTCGAGTTCTGGTTGTGTGGTTTTGTACAGTGTTGGAAGTTAAATTGCTGAGAACCGGTGTGCTTTAGGATCGTGTTAGCACCGGAGATCAAAGGATTGTGGCATGTTTTTAAAATAATAAAAAAGTTTATCTTTGGTAATTTTCTAGGATCGTCATTCAGAGCATAGGTGTTGCTGACAAAATAGTTCTTTCTTCAATTGACATTCTTCATATCGTAGCTCTCTGCTACGGGAATGTCCTTTGTTGGCCATGCAATGCAGATATTGCAATTCTGGTAGCGCACCAAATACCTTTGCTCTGGGATCATGTTCAGAACGCAACTCTAGCGGATGATATAGTCTTTAACAGAATAGAGGAAAGATGGATATGGGGATAATGTCGTAACCAATTTGTGATGCTTTGTGTTCTCTCAATTTGGCTGTGTGGCAGCCAGATCTCTTATCTTTGGAAAATATAGACAAGCTTAGTCTTCTTCGAACTGCTTGGGCCAGAGATCAACATTTTCTTAGCTTGATTCAGCTTGAAAAGTTTGAAATCATATACTTACTGCGCTTGACATGATAAACAACAACAATCGCTTTGGTTTCACTTCAAACTTTATGCATGTTCTTTTCAATAAGCTTGTTCATGGATAAGGGTTTTGTTTTATTGATTCTCGTTTGCCTGCCTGGGAGCAATAATGAAGATATGGCCTTGAAGGGTTCTTTCAGGAGGAAAGTAGTACGTTTTACCCCATAAATTGGCTAGATCACCCAAAAAAAGAAAAAAAAAAAAAAAGCAGCAGCTGATTCTCAAAGTTATCAGCATGCTATTAATTTTCCTGGTGGTTGAAGTTGATGTTTTTGTTTATACTATGTGTTGATGTTTATTTTCCCTCAGGTGAATAAAGAGTTGCAAGATACCCTGGCACAAATGGAAGCGATACAACATGAAATACGCACATTTTCCATCATGAATTCTGGGGCATTGACTCGAACCTTGATGAAGGATCCTGCCCAAACTAACACTGATGCAGGTAAATATCAAATCTATTGTTCTCTTTCTGAATTTTTTGAAGATATTTCTATCCATTACCATCGTTCTTTTTAGGGCCTTCGCAAGGAAATGTGATGCTTCCAAACCTCGGCGAAGATACTAAGCCGTTAGCCACCACAAAATCAGAACAACAGTACACCCATCATGTATGTTGTAGCCTTGTTAAAAAAAGGAGTTGATTTTTGATCTCATGCAAGCTGCGGATTTTAAGGTGTTCTTTTTCCCCATTTTTTGTTTAGGATTTTTATTCAATGCTCAGGGTCAGCTGAATTGCACAGCCGAGCAACTGCTTTTTCGAGGCTGGCAGAATCCCAAGCTGTAAAGACCGGTTCATCTGTACTTCCTGTATCTGCTAAGAGTGCTGGTTTGTTACCTGCTCACCAAGGTAGTAGTAAGGTTTCTAAATGATTTTCCATGCAGAGGTCAGATCCATGTTCATGGCATTAGTTATGTGTAGATCCTTAAACGGACAAGTTATGTGTAGATCCATGTTCATGGCATTTCATGGTTTTTCAGGTGAGACGACGAGTTCAGATATTGTGTTAGATGCATTAGGTGAAGCAGAGGTCGCACGGAACGCAAAAGAGTTCTTTTCACAGAATCAAAATTAGATTAAATGTGAATGATGTCGATAATGTTTCTTGATGATGTTCATTTTTGTGTAGGTAATTGGTTGTTATAGGTATAGGTGAGACGAGGATGTGCCCAAGTTGCTGGAGTCGGGTAGGTTCCATTACTGACACTAGGTTGTCTGTATTCCGACATTGTGTGATTCTGCTGTAACGAGCTGTTCTTTGTACTTAAAATGTGTAGATCTTTGTACTTCAGATTTTGTAGCTATAATTAGTACTTAAAATTTGTATAATAGTAAACGGAATGAATAATTGTTTTACCTGTCGTGTGCCACAGATTTTAAAGTTGGCCTGTACAATGCTTCAAATGTTGTGCTATAGATAACACTTCATGCGTCTAATTAGAGATTGTGAGTGCTTGTGAGCTTTCTTATGAACTTCATCTGTGGAGTATAATACATTTCCGTTGGCAGTATAAATTACGTTGATATGTTGAAGAGCTTTGTGCAAGGAGCAAAAATAGATGATTTATTAGCTTGATAAAGATCAAATCTGATGATGCCCTTTGTTACTGAATTATATGTTGATCAAAGCGTTCAAACAAAGAAAAAATGAAAACTATCATAACTTTTGATTTGGAATATGGAATATTGTCGAGTCTAGGGGCGTGCAAAATCATTCCCGAAAGACCAATCAGGATCAAATACCGGACGAATCGGACCGTCCTGAAAAAATACCGGTCTAAGTCAATTGGGACGGGGAATTTATTTCAAGATACCAGAATATCGATACGATACAGGACTTCCGTAAATATTTTGGACCAACGATACCGGACCGAACCGAAGTCGATTTGGGTTGATATACAATTAGTTCTCATGCCTTGTTTAACGTCGACACATATATTGCATTGGGTTTCGCTCTTGTTATGTAGTAGGATTTTACTTGTGGATTTCGTTGTTGCTTGTTCTACTTGATTAGAAATGAATTATTTTTTTACTCTGCTTATGGTTTGTTTTAATCAATGCATCTAATTTTTGATAATAAATTCCCAACAAAGTATGTTTTATGTAGCATAGTATTGTTGTTAGGGTTTTTTTTTTGTAACTTTAACTTCTTTAGATATGTAATAGAATTCATGATTTAGATTTCAATTGTCTTTGACTTCAACTAAATCGATATTGGTATCAATGAAACCGGAAATACGGATTAATGATGTTAATCAATGCGGTTTTGATTATTCGGTTCGGTTTTTTAATCAGTTTCGGTTAATCGATTATGTGAACGGTTACGGTTAAATGGTTAATCGATTTCTTAATCAGTTATGGTTAATCGGTTAATTAAACGATTACAAAAAAACGAATTCTCAATCGATTTTTAAACGATTAATCGATGAAAATCGAGTGAATAATTACATAAAATGATTCATTTATGAAAAAATATAGTTGGTTATACATATATTTGATTGATTTGGTTGATCGAGTGAAAATATAGTTGCTATTTTTCAGTTGATCGATTCAACCGATTAGGTTAAACGATTTTTAATCGATTAATCGGTCAACAATCGTAACTAAACCGAATAACTAAACGGTTTTACTTCAAAAATCAAAACTGAATCGTTTAAAATATCGATATCGATTTACACGGTTCGGTGTCGTTTCGATAAACGTTTTTTAATCGTTTTAATACCCTTTTACCGGATTTCCCGTCCCAAGAAATCCGAATATCGATACCGAAAAGTTGAGACGGGACGGGAAATAGTGCAACATCGAACCAACTCGTCCCGTACACACCCTTAGTTGGGTCCATCAACTTCGCGAGCCTCGAAACTTGTGCCTTTTTACATCAGTACTCAAACCAGATGTCAATTATCAATCACCATGAGCCAAGAGCCTGAAGCCATGGGCAAAAAGCTTTTGCTCTCATCAACTAATTTGCTGTTACCATTTTCAAACATCTCCTGATTTGCTCAGAGCATTTTACATAATTTGGTTTAGTGGATGATGTATCCTTGAACATGTGTCAGCGAACAAAAAATCATACACTGATAAACGGCTATAAACATACAGGTCAAAAAGTGGTCATTACAACACACGACAACAGGGACGAGTTCAAGATTCACTATAGAGATAGGGTAGGCACACACTTATCTTTGGAATGCTTAACATAGAATAAACATGAACATTTGATACAATACCAATCCTCCTGGGGACAAAGAAGAAGCTTGAATCCATGAATACAAAAATGTGTCCTCAACCATCGAAGCAAGGAAGGGATTAATATTATCAGAACTTATCAGAACTTACATGGGTTACAAATACGTTGAGCATCTCACTGGTTCTTCAACCAACAACACCTCGGAGAACCCGTACAAGACAGGCTTTATTGATAACAAAAAATGCTTAGTGCTCTTATCAGCATGCATCAAGATCTCGACATGCAGGCGCCTTAGGTTCCCCCAATAATGTTAAATTCCCTCCTTCTGGTGCTGCCTTAATGCGATTTGGGTTTTGGGTGCCCGGCTAAAGAGAAGTGAAAAGATAAGAGAGAATGTAACAATAGTGTCAAAGTACAGAACTTTCAGTGCGGTGGACTTACCGGAGGCTTTTCTCCCCTCCTTAACATCTCGACTATTTCCACAACTCTTTTTGGAGTTGCATCCTCCTATAGTTAACACAGAAATACAAGTTATTAATTGCCGAATTTTCTGGGTCATGATGTCACAGAGCAGAGAACCAGCACTTGCACAATCACAGCTGAAGAAATCGACTTACATAGTAATTATAGGTATAGCCCTCGGATCCATTTGAATAGTCGGCCACCGTAATCATCGGAGCATTTACACAGCATCCCTGCAAGCAACTCGAAAATCAGACTATGAGGGCAATGCATAAGATTGAATGGATACCAATGACAATGATTGGCCTGGGTAGCAATATTAGTAGCGACAGGCGATGGAGAGCTAGCAACATCAGCTTCCGATCATTGCTCTATGAATGGCCAGTGTTGTCACTCGAAATACAAATAAACTGATTGTATCACTTTAGATTTACAACCAGCAGGGTAGGACTAGTAAGAGCTAGAGTGAGACTAAGTCGCAAGTAAACGCATCCTAGAGACTAAGAAGGTAGTATCTACAATGTCCGCATAGGGCTAGTGCAAGTCATGAATTCTCTCTTGTTTCAGAACCTAATTCCATGCCCTATAAGTTCACCTGGTACTAGCAGCTTTATCGGGGAATTTCTCATATTAGTAGGAGCTTTCCACGGAAAATAGCTTGGGATCTATGGGAGTGACCCGACAATACAGATTTGCCTTCAATTGGTTATGGAAAATCATGGCTGAAACTATAATAGTTTCTGTCTGACAAGTAAATTATCGCATTAAAACACCACATCTTTGGCAACCAAAATCACGATTGACAGAAAAGCACAGAGCAGACAGCGGGTAATACTTGTTTAACTCGAGGAGCCAATAAACAGAAACAGAACAATCCACTCATCCGCTGAGTGATGCTGTGACGCAAATTACTGAGCCCTCAGATATAACAAAATGTAAAATAAGAGAACTCACCATGCACTCCATTTCCCCGACAGAGAACAAACCATCCTTTGTAACCTCTGTGGTAAAAGTACAACGAAAAATTTATATTAGAAAAACATTTATATTTCTAGGCATGCAGAACTAAAGAAACAAAATGGAGCTGAATGTAACCCACCATTACGCTTTACACCCAAATGCTTCAATAAGGCTTCTTCAATATCTCGAGACCCACGTATCATACATGGAGTAGTACCACAGACTAAAAGGTGATACTTGCCAACCTGTGGAAGATAGAATCAGGTGTTATTGAGATGTAATGGTTCTCATGCAAAGTAAAGTACAAAAGACATGAATGGTAATGCTCACCTTTGCCCGGTTGAACATCGAATAAAACGTCGCGACTTCATAAACACGGATTGGAGCAACTTCTATAATTCTTGCTACCTGGCATGGCAACAAAGGAATGAATTAGAACTCCAAGGCGATGAAATATAAAACAACATATCCCCAAAATGTCTGGTTACATTTTCCCTTGTGATATGATTGATGCAAAGGAGCATATGCCTCATATGTGCGAAAGAAAGAGCAGGGCATTGTGCACTGAATGGTCATGAGAGATTAGAGTAAACTAGTATTCTACCCAAACAGCATTAAAAAAGGGGGAAAAAAACTTCTGTCGCTAGTAACTACTACTTCCTACTGCCCCAGCTTCAATTTGAAATGATCAAATGCAAAAAAACTTTCGATTCTGGTAACAATGAATAAGATCATCCCTTCTGAATTATGTTGTACTCCCTCCGTCCCAAAAAGAAGTGAAACACTACCTTAAAAGGAAACTTTTCTAACAAAAATACCAAATTACCCTTAGTTTTACTTTATATCATATCACTTCACCCCACCAATATTATCATCTTTATTTTTCTATTTCCTTTCCCCCTCACAAACCATCAAGGGTAAAAATGTCAATGTAACCAACATTCAACATTTTCATTAATTTGTGCGCAAAGTTTTCATGTTTCACTTAATTCGGGACGAAGGGAGTAATAGATTCAGAGTAACTTATACCTAATAAGTAGGAACCAAAGGGAGTAGCAAAACGAGCTGTATTTTCTCAGAGAACAAAAGGCTAAAATATTTAATATAAGTATTATAGTCATAGTACAATGACGGAAAAAGAGGGCACGGGTCCTAAACCAGAAAACAAAAACCAGATCCTGGAGTTCATGGTTCAAATTTGGAGTGAGATAATGAAGAATCAGCTACATATTAAATTAACGCTGACAACTATAAAATATTGATACTGAACCAGCACATAGCTTCACATACGGTTTTCGCATAAAACCATACAAGTTCTTTGCATACAACAGGAAAGAAACCAGGGGAGATGAGACAAAAAATCCATCACATACTTCATTCATTGCTGAAACAGGAAGCCAGCCTCCATGCTGTTGTTGGGCAAGATCGAGTAAAGGAATCACAGCTGACTGCTTGTAGTTCAAGGGGTAGTGAGACAAAATCTCTTTCACCTATTCAAACAAAGATTGCATCATGATAAACAAATATGGGGAAAAGGAATTATTCATATATTCATATGCACAATTTTCTTTCATCAAAGACAATTTCATTCTTCTCAATTTTCTCATTGAATTTTACTATGATCTACAGATAACTCCATCTAAATTAGCATATGGTGAGTACAATATAGACATGCAGAAATAGCAGCATAACAACAACAATGGTGGCTGCAGGTGCAGTGCTTATAAGTTATAACAAGTCAAGAGATAGTGAGATACTAACATTTAGCATTTTTCCATCAATCTATCACTCTATATGTAGATCACTTTGCAACCAAATGGGCATTTTCAGGATTCTAAGTTCTTGTTCTTAGTTAAACCTCTTATTTTTACATTTGAACCACGGAAAACCCACAATTAAATAGGCAAAAAACTACCAAGCCTGTTTTCTCCATTTGAATACACAAACTTGAGATGTTACTCAAAGGGAACTGAGTTACCAACCGCACAGACCCTGAAACACCTTGGTTAAATACTCATTGATTGTCATCCTTTTGATGTGAAGGAACATTTCATGGCAGCATTCGAACTCAAACCCTAACAAATAGGGACTGAGGGAGCCCAGCTGCCAAACACTTAACACTCACACAAACAAGGCATCGGCTAATGTGCATTTTCTAATCTATTAAATGTGATGAAATCTCAATCCAATTAGTCCCCCGACCCTATTCTCTCAAATCTCAAGTTCAGACTCAATGAACACTATAAGTCGAAAAAAAAAAAAAACAAAAAAAAAAATTCTTCTACACTTGAATTAACCCTCACATCCATCTACACTTAAATACAGCTGATGTTTAAATATCCGTTGTGATCGCAAAAGAAAGAGAGTTCGATCACTCTCCCATCAACTGAATCCAAGCCAACAGCGCAGCAAAGGCCGAAAAATATACCCTAGACCCTAGTAAAGACTATGGAACCTGAAAAGAATTGATAGCATCCTTTTTTTTTCCCCTAAGAGGGATGGCAACCAAATAGTTTAAGGAACAATGACAATGCTTAATGCACTCTCAATGTGCACCCTTCATGGAAACTTGTCATGAGATATGCAATTATCTACAACCTTCATGGGATCTATACGTTATCACCCATGACGTTGATGACCTTGCAACCAATTGGACATTTAGCATAAGGAGATTGCATTTAGCATTTCTCCATGAAACTATCACACTATACATTGATGACCTTGCAACCAATAGGTTATAGGGTACGATAAGAGTTTTACATTCCTGTTCTCTGCTGATTCTAGCTTAAAGCGAGGTGAAACCTTCAAAATAGCAAAAATCTACGAAGCCCATTTTCCCATTTATAACACAAAAACTTAAAATGCTACTCAACCGGAAGTGAGCTTCCAACGAAAAGAACGCCTAGGCAGAATTCAAATTCTTTCTTTCCTTCCAATGTGATGAAATCTTTCTTGGGCACCACCCGAACTCAAACCCCGACTTACGCCGAACTGAGCTGCCAAAGAATCACATAAAAAGACACTTGTTCAATTCCATTTGCTAATCCATCAAAGGTGATGACATCTCAATCCAACTAGTCCACCCCACCCAATCCACTCAAATCCCAAGCAAAACAAATTAACACGAAGAAAAAACAAAAACAAAAAAATTGCTTCAATCCAGTTTAATTACCTTAGCTGAGTTGGCTTCACTGAACGTCCACTGAATCTCCGTATTATTATCTGGCGTATCAATATGCTGCATCAACATCACCAAACAAAACCAAATCAACACAAAACCAAAACCCCCAAACTCAATCAAATCAGGTCATCATCGGAGATCGAACTCACGTAATTGAGCGCGGTTGAGAAAGATCGAGTCGTCGCCTGAGACGGAGATCGCCGCAGAACATGCCGGAGCTCGGAGATCCGGCGAGCCGCTCCTCGAGCGAACATCGTCGTTGTCTGAGAGAGTCGGAGCTGTGGAGGTGATTCGATTGGCAATGGCGATTTGGGGTTGTCGAAGTGTGATGTACCGGTGTCGAGTGTGCTTGCCACACATGTCAAGTGCGGCCCAAATGAGACTAGCTGGGCCGGTTCAGTATTGGGCTTCGGTTGTTTTTGGGTCTCGAGTTGATGCTGGAATGTTGGGCCGATGGTTGAAATCTATCCGGATGGTCCATGGGCTTATGCAGTTGTGCCCGCTAACTAGATATTTCAATGCGAATAAATTACGAAAAATTGACGTGACGTTATTATTGATATACATGTATTAACTTTCTTGTTTTTGATATTTTTATCTTTATGAGTTTATAATGAAAAAAATAATAATGAAAAAGATAATGTGATATAAAGTATAATATTTTGGATTTTTAGATATTAAATATTTACTATTTTTATCTCATAATAATTGGAACAATTTAATTATGTAAAGTTTGACTCGAATTATGGGACAATCAAACATCATTTTTCATAAAATTATCGTAAAAAATTAATTATACTTTAACTTGTGTACTTCAACTACGTACTTTAACTTAATGTTGAATAGTTTAAAAAAAAAAAAAAAAAGAGTCAACTATTTTATTTATTTTGGAACGGAGAAGGTATCATTTAGGAAAAATTATACAAAAATCCTTAAGTGAGTTTCACTTCACATAATAGTACCCAAAATCTTCTACCATGCATATGAATACCCTAAATGAGAATCACATATAATTTGGTACCTATTGCTTAACCTAACCAAGCCACATCCACTACTTAACCCAACCAATTTTCCTCCAAAAATTATCCAGTCTGGCAAAATCCAAATTTCCTACACCCCCCTCCCATGAACTGCCACACTAAAGCCTCTGAAGTGCCTTTCCCTCTCTGCGCCGTGTCTTTCTCCTCAACTAGCCACAACCCAGAACCGTTCCACCTTCTCCTTCAACCACCTTCGACTCTGAAACCGTCCCCTTCTAACTCTCTACCATCAAACCTCGCCCCTGAACGAACTTTCTCAACCATTTCTCATTACAATGATTCCCAAAAAGAGAACTGCATCAACCGATCATGAATCGGTCAGGAAGCGTGCGAAAAAGGATGGGTCTTTGAAGGAGCTGAAGATGATTCAAATTGTAATTAGGTTTATGAGACTCAAATCTAAAGCTTGATTCATCTATGACATGGTTGATTCATCAATTCTTCAATGACATGCAATGTATCTTACTGGATCATGCGCTGTTTTTTGATTTGTAGCTCACAGAGCAGGACATCGGCGAAGAGAAACCAGGCCAAGGCCAAGGAAAAAAGGAAAGTGGCAATTTTGCAAACTAGGTGCTTTCTTTCCTATTTCAGTGATAAGTTGTAAACGTTGAAGAGTGTTGTTTCATCCGCATGTATGGCTAAGCTCAGAACCACTCCCTTTTATCGATTTCTAGACACTCCTCCTCGCCACATTAACATAGCCTAGTTGAAGGGGATTTTGGACTCATTTAGTGTCCAACCGTTTGGGCTCAGGGTTAGGGTTGAGCAAAATGTAATTCCACTTACAAAATATCAAATTTCATTGGTTATGGGTTTGAGATCGATTGGTTTGAATGTGAATTGCCAATCGAGATTGAAAAGCTCAACTTTGAAAAGGTTATTCAATGGGAAGGAAAAAGATGCAACAAAGGCCCTTGTTTTTTAGAAACTGTTAGAATTGGCTCCAGGGGAGGATAAACGTACATTGGGGGATTTTGTTCGAGTATTTGTATTGTTTCTTTGTAATTGTATTTTATTCCCGAGGATAACCTTCTATAACCCCTATTTTTATTTCTCATATGTTGATAATTTTCATATGATTGGAGAATATGCTTAGGGAGCGGCTGTTTACAAGTCAGTTGTAGACGGCATCATCAAGTATAAATCATTTAAGCGCGAAATGAGGACGAAAAAGGTGAAGAAAAAAGAGGATGATCAAAAGATACCACCTATAACTTCCTACTTCGAGGGATGTGCGTATGCATTGTTGGTATGAAATCTTAGTTTTCTCTCCTTTTTAAACTTTGATTTTACACTGTGATTGAGTTGTATATGTACTGTAACCTTGTTTGAGATGCACTGCAATCTTATTTGGCATGCACTGTATATTTGATAACATAAATTAGAGACTGTGATTGAGTTATATATATGTACACTGTAATCATGTTAGATATGCACTATCATTATGTTAGATATACACTCTTTTCTTGTTTGACATGCACTGTATAGTTGACAACATTGAGTTTGCACTGTTATTGAGTTATATATGCATTGTAATTATGTTAGATGTTTGGCATTCATTGTATTGTTGATAACATTGATTCGCATGTAGGCTTGGGTGTACGAGATATTTGAGGGCAAACTCTTGAATCCAACGG
>JAOVYX010020848.1:0-16499 GCA_035668315.1 Drosera spatulata | reverse complement strand
AAGAACTCTGAGAATTATAATTTGTATTAGAGCCTAATTTCTAGACTTAACGGTTGGTCCATTGGATTTTACTATCTTGTTTTATTTACCAAAGGTTAAAAAGAATTATAGCACCAATGGAATTTGATATAAAAAAAAGTTAACGACACAAATAATTTTGAACTTTGCAGGCCAAAGTCGTTGCCTTATTAACCCAAAAAGGAATAGAATAGTTTTTTGAAGGGGTCAATAAGTTGTCGGCGGAGATGAAAGCTGAAGATAAGACGAAAATGGATAAGGAGGCACACATAGTTTTATAGTTATGTTTGTCCGATGATGTTCTTCAAAACATCTTGGAGGAAAAGACTCCTTAGGCTCTTTGGGATAAGTTGTCTAACTTATACATGAGCAAATGCGTTGCTTCCTTTTTGTATATGAGATAGCGTCTTCATTCCTTCAAAACGAAGGAGTCGACTACCTCACTGAAAAAACAGTTGATCGAGTTTCAAACTATTTCTGTTGGTCTTAAGAATGTTGGAGTCACCATCGACGATAAAAAAACGACAATGATTCTATTATGCTCTCTCCCAAACTGCTTTGCGGTCTTTATCCAAAGTAAAGATTCCTTGTCTCTGGAAGACGTCAAGACGTCTTTTACTAGTAGCCAAGTGAGACACCATCTTGCGGAGTCGTTTAGGCCATCGAGTTCTAAAGATGGGGTATTCATTAGAGCACGGTAAGATCAAAGACAACTGGATAAGTTTAGAGGTCGATCGGAGAGTAACAGTTCAAAAAGTTAGACTCATGCCACTACTACCATCAGAAGGGACATAAGATTTTAAGTAAATTTAATTTTTTTTATCATAATTATCATATTTTTAGCGAGTTAAACAAAATCAACTGAATTATTATTATATTTTTATTTTTTTTAAGTAAAATTAATTTTTCATATGATAATTATTTATTAAATATTTATGAAAAAGATGTTCATGGCTATTTTTTTTAATAACTTTTGCATTCCTTTTGTAATTGATTTTAAGTTTTATCTTAAAATAAATAATTTTGCTTAACAATATATTCATTTCAATGAATATAATTTTTAAAATTGAAAATTTGATAAATCGAGCCAAATTTCGGTTAACCGAAACCGAATTATCCGATGAAATTCGATTTGATTTTTGTTCTTGATTTTTGGAAAACTGAATTTAATTCGTTTAATCGAAACAGAAAAAATTCGATTTTAACCTAATTATCACCCCAAAATATAATACATATATTTTTTTGCACCTTAGTTGTATCCATACTGCTGCAAAATATCCAACATACTTACGAATGAAATGTCAAGATTACAGCCACTCACGGTTGTGATGAGGAAAAATATCCGAAAACCGAATTAGCAAACCGAAATATCGAATTCGATTCAATATCTTCGGTTTTAGATAAATTCATTTTTCGATATTGGGTTTTTTGCCGCTATTTGGTTTCGGTTTCTATTTTTGATTCCCAAAAAATTTCGGTAAATTCAATTAATCGAATTATTATTATATTTTTAGTTTTTGAAGTAAAATTAATTTTTCATATCATAATTATTTATTCAATATTTATCAAAAAGATGTTCATGGCTATTTTTATAATAACTCTTTATAACTTTTTGCATTGTTTTGTAGTTAATTTTAAGTTTTATCTTAAAATAAATAATTTTGCTTAAAAAAAACATATTGATTTCGATGAATATAATTTATACAATTGAAAATTCGGTAAATAATCGAAATCAAACCGAATATCGGTTAATCGAATTGAATTAACTGATGAAATTCGATTCAGTTCTTGATTTTTAGAAAACCGAATTTAATTCGGTTAACCAAAATCGAAAAAAATTCGAATTTTATCGAATTATCACCCCTAATATGTTATACTCACATTTGATGGTCAACACCTTACATGCGACCTCCAGCTGAGAGAGTTTGCTACAAGGATAGAACGAATCCCGTGCTATATTCAACATGCCAAACAACTCCCTGAAAGCAGATGACGGATTGTCCTCGACATCATTCCTGTTCCCCGCACTCTCAAAGTTAGTAACCCCAAAACTATTCGTCACCACGTTCTCATAGGATTAACCCGGATATTCTCAATGCATGATTCACCCACTTCAACCTCACCATGACAATTCCACCTTCAATATTCAAGCAAAAAACCGAATGTGTACAAATGTGTCCTCATGACATCAACCAATTGATAGTCTTTATTCCAATACTTAATGCATGAACACTTCAAGTATCCGATATAGTTAAACGGTAGGTGTTGAACAACAAAGGTTATGAATTTGACAACATTCCGAGCATACTTCTCACTAAAAACCTGTCAACTTGCCGTTCATATATCCAATATCTATCATATATTCATGATAAATCCGAATCCATCACTTTGTCCAGATACAAGGTCAATATTTAGCTATTAATACTTTTTTTTTTCTCAAATTACAAAAACTTAAAACTTTTTTTTTCAAATTACCAATGGCATTATGTTGAACTAAATGAATTTTTTTTTCAATTAACTATATATACAACCTATCAAACTAATTTTGTTAACTAACAAACTTTACTATTTTTTAACTAACCAAATTATATCGTAATTACGATATATTTTTTATGAGATCCACGTTACGATATTTTATTAATTAACCAATTAATTACGATATTTTTCAATACTCCACACAATTCACCCAATCCAAAACCATTCCAAAAAGCCACAAAAAATAAATCATCGCCACAAGCTTCGCCACTCCACCTAATTTTTTCACTAACAAACTACATCCATGATAAAGTAACCATCGCCACAATCAAAAAGTCACACCTAATCTAAACCATGGCCACTACCTTCACATAATCCAAAATCATTCCAAAAGCCCCAAAAAATCAACCATGACCACAAGCATCGTCCCTCCACCTAATTTTTCCACTAACAAACTACATCCATGATAAATCAACCATCGCCACAATAAAAAAGCCACACCTAATCTAAAACCATCACCACAACCATCACCCAATCCAAAACCATTCCAAACGCCAAAAGCAACCAACCATCGCCACTCCACCTAAGTTTTTCACTAACCATCACCACAATCAACCATTACAAAATCCATTCAAACAACCCATCACCTAAATCAACCATCACCAAACCAACCAAATTCATCAAATCAATCAATAATCAACCCAAATTCAACAAAAGACCAAATCATGTAAGTAAATAATATACATTAAATTAAAAATCAATTCATCAAATTAGAGATTTGGTTTAGAAAAATTATACAGTATGTAACTAGGTTAGGGTTTGATGGTTGCAGGATGGAATGGTTGCGGGGTGGCTGGGGGTTGCCTTCCTCCTCCTTACCGGGGTTGCCTCTGACCTCGTCTGATCTCCTCGTCGGATTTCAGTCGTCGGTGAGTTGGTGTGTTTTATGTGGGCATCGGTGTGGGTGGTTTGTCGCAGGGAGGTTATGGGGTGGTGGGGATGGTGTCAGTGGTGGTTGGGGATCGAGTTGGGTCGTCACTGGTAGTAAGAGTGGTCGGAAGCGGGGTTTGTATGGGATGAAGGTTTGCCGGCAAAGTTGAGGGGCAAAAGGATCGAAGAAATGAATGGGAAAGAAGATCTTACGCTGTGTATAATAAACATTTTGCAATCGATTCGGTCGCTAAATTACATTTACGACTGTTTTGGTTGATAAGTTAGTGGTCGCTAAATAATTTTACGATCGAATTTAAAAACGATCGCAAAAAGCCTTTTTTTTTTTTTTAGTGTTCAGAATTCACCATCAAAACCCTTTTTGCATCAATCCAAAATGATATAAAGACACTCACCTACAATGAAGTTAAACTTCAACAATAAATGGGATGAATTATAGTGCGAATCCGATGATGTTTCTTATGATGATGAGATTTTTGATGAGGAAAGGGGAGATGATATGAAGATGGAGAGGAAAGTGGGAAAATAAAGAAGATGATGATGAAGGGAAATAGAGATGAGGAAATATGAGAGTTGGTTTTCCATTGATTCTCTTCCCTTATTTCAATATCCTATTCCCTTCCTTTCATTTTTCGTTTTTTTTATTGTTGGATATTATCAAAATTCACCATCATTATATGTTTGCAATGACTTGATTTTTCTACCCAGTTGATTTTTAACCATTTTTTTGAATTTTCAAAACTTATCGAACATCTCATATTTATTATGCATGAAACAAATCCAATAGTAACGAGATTAATTACTTACTAACGACACATTTTACCTGGATCATCCAATAGATTGGATCGGATTAGGCCTGAACACATCACTGTAAATCAGCTCCAAAACATGAGTTGCCTTCTTGCCAGCTAACTGACACACCTCTGCTTTCCTCATAAGTAGTGCTCACAAAATCCAAAACCCATAGAACAATCAAGAACATCTTCTACGATATGGCCTACTAAAATTATAGACAACTCTTTCTGAAGGTGTGACCTATCCTGCGATGCCATCACAAGGACATATCAATATCATCATCCTTCGTTTCAAAAACATATGCACCATCGCTAGAGTCTTTCATAACTTCTATCAGCAACTTGTATATGCTATCAAACCAAACTCCTCGTGCAATAACTATAGACCCACGTGTCATCTTGCAGGATGTACTGTCACAAGTAAGATAATATCAGAATCTGTCATTCTGTTAATGGATAATAGATTCTTACTCATTGCAGGAATATGCATGACATCAGGTATCATTCGCACTATCCCATTATGTAGTTTAAATCTGATCTTCCCTCTTCCGACGATCCTAATGGCCGTATTCTCTCCAAACAAGACATCCCCACCATAATAACTCTCGTACTCAAAACACCACTTATGAGACTAACAGGGATTATATGATGAGATCATTGTGATATAATTGTTTACTCTGTTATTACTTATGATTTGATGTGATAAAATATCAGTTTATGTTTAAGCATATCGTTTATTATTAGAACTTGTTTTTCTTGAGTTAGAATTCTGTTAGACCTAGGAAGTACTTTAGAAAGTTTGAGTTCTGAAGTGGAAAGGGTTTCGGTTGGAAGTGCTCAGTAAATCAGACTGGTTGGTCAGACTTCGGATTTATCAGAGTTTGAGACTGGAGGTTCAGAGTTCTAATTGAAGACTTGAATAGCTGTTCTTGCTATGGTAATTTCGGATGTGTTCCAGTAAGGTTCAGAGTATATGAAGACAGATTTTACAGAGTTCAGAGTTTTCAAAGGACTGCTATTTCAGATAGTCACAGACGTTTGGTGTTAAACGATATCAGAGGCATATAACAGACTTATGTAAAGTCTATAACAAGAAGGTTTCAACAGACTTGAGGCAGAGTTCTAATATAGAACATACTGATGCCTGGATTTCTTCTACGACAAGTCATTCTGATTTCTTGAGGTCTATATAAGGCAATGCTGGGATACGGTTGAGGGCAATGAAAGGACAAAAAAGGATACAACTCCTACACTTTGCGATTCTACAAAGTTTCCCCTCTCTCTCTCTCCCTCATTCTCTCTCTACATCCGTCAACTTTCTTACTCACGATTCAAGGTGCAGGAAAGCATTTGCTACTTTTGTAGTTTCGTGAAGTTCATCATCTTCTGTTTGGAGTTATGACGCCTTGGTGAACTTCTTCTGAGAAGATTCGAATTTCTTCTCTGGTTTTGTGAGTTCTTGATTATTGTTGATTTCTCTCATTGTGGACAAGTGATAAGTTGTGATACTTGTTCATTTGATTGCGATCCTGAGTTATCGATGTTTAGATCCTTTGTGATCAAGTTGTTGATAGATACTTGGTTTGCTGAGTGAGTCTGGAAACTCAGAGGTTGAAGGTGAACCTGAAAACTAACTATAATCTTTTGATTATAGTGGATTGTTGTGCTTTGATCTTTTGATTATAGTGGATTGTTGTGCTTTGCGCCATGGGTTTTTATCCTTGTACTAGGGTTTCCCACGGAAATCGTGTGTTTGTTATTTTCATTTTTTTTTATCTAATTCTTGATTAACTTAACACAACATTCGATCGACTCTTACAGACCTATTCCTATACATAAGAATCTTGTCGAAATTGTCATTTCCACTGCGATCGAGTCTTAATAACTGAATTAAGTTTTTGTTATTTTTATGATAGCCTATCCCCCCCCCCCCCCTCCCAGGCTATTATTCTATGATTAAATTCACACTTTCAGTTGGTATCAGAGTAAGTCTTCATATAAGATTTGCATCTTGTGAAGAATCCTTGGATATTACTTACAGTTTCGGTTGCGTGTTGTTAAAAGTTTCTTGATTCTTGATTTTTGTTTTTCTTTTATGCTGTTTCTTGTTTGGTATTATGACGATTAACAGTTTTTCGAGTGTGCGTCCTCCGATGTGCAACATTGAGAGATTTGGTAATTGGAAGGTACGCATGAGGGCATATCTTGATGCAATAGACGAAGACCTGTTCGAGACGCTTCTAAACGGCCCATATCAGCCACTATGTTCTAATATCCAAGATCCAACTTAGATGATTCCAAAACCAAGAGCACAATGGTTCGACGAAGATAAAGGGATGGTTGAAATCGACAATAGGGCAAAGAACTATCTCTATCAAGCCCTAGAGGAGGATCTCTTTGAGCATGTTGTCCATTGCTTGACAATCAAGGAAATTTGGGATTCGTTGGTTGTAAAGAATGAAGGGACAAAAGACATCAAGAAGAATAAGCTATCGATATGGGTACAATAATATGAGTTTTTCGAATCCAAGTCTAGTGAGTCGTTGATGGAGATCTTCGAGCGTTTCAATATTCTACTCAACCACTTGAAGATGTAAACAAAGGTCTATGATCCTGAGGACTCCTATCTCAAGTTCATTAGAGCACTTCCTACATTCTGGGATTCGAAGACAGCTACTGTGCGAGAGGCAAAGGATCGATCTACCATGACATTGCAAGAACTCTATGGCAATCTTCTAACATACGAGTTAGAGTTCAAGCAAAGGAGATCCCATGAAGAGCCATCAATGTTCGTTGCACTGAAAGCCTCATTAGGGAAATCAAACAAGCCTACTTTCATGCAATCCATTGAAGAATCTACAGAAGAGATGTCTGACTCTGAGATTGATGACGACGAGATGGTCTCCTTCATTACCAAGAGATTTAGCACGTTTGTCAAAAGAGGCATACGTAGTTGTGCCAAACAGATGGCAAAGAAAAGCGAAAACAAAGATGCCTGTTACAATTGTGGAAAGACTGGACACTTTGCTATAGACTATTTTCATAAGAAAAAAGTACCACAGTCAGCCCAAGAAGGAGAAAGCCAGCAGTTCTGTACCCAAAAAACAATCGAGCAAAAGGAGACAAAAGGCCTTACTAGCAGATAAGAGCTGGAGCGATACTGAGTCCTCAGAATCTGATATCGAGGAAGCTCAATTTTGTCTGATGGCCAAACATTTCAATATAGACGAGGTATTTGACTTCTCTAATCCTGATGTTTCTGACGATGAGATAAGAGAGATGCTTAGAGATCTGTCTAAGAAGCTTATTGATTACTCAAGGATGTATAAGGTACTAAATATGGAGTGTAATGCACTTAAGAAAGAAAGGGATCTATTGAAGTCTGATTTAGAATCACGAGATGGAGATAGAGATAGACTCCCTTAACGCTACTATCAACTCTAAGAAATCCTAGATAGAAACCCTTACTAAGGAAAAGTCTGATCTAGAAGAAGTAATAAAAAATGGAATAAGTCAGCTATCTTTGATCAGATTACTAGTAAAGGGGATTCTAGAGAGGGTATTGGGTGTGAGCATATTCCCCCCATGAAAAGGTGAAACTTAAGAAATCAACACCTATAGTATTTGTTAAGTGAGTTAGAGAGAATATCACTGAGAGTTCTGAACAAAAGATAGAGAAACAAACAGAGCATATTGATAAGGCTGTTAGGAAGTCTGTTCAGAAGTTTGCTAAGAAGTCTGTACCTAATGCTTCATTTACAAATATGGACAAATCCAAGACATTTGCTCCTCCTAGAACGACTCATAGAAATAGACCTGGATTAGGATTTCAAAAAATAACTCAACAGACTTCTGTTACAAAATACAGCTATCCTAGTTTATCACAAAAGATTTCTGGTAGGAATTACAGACATCCTAACCTTTCACAGCAGACTTATAGAACATCAAATGTGAGAATGCACAAAAGTTATCTAGGCTATAAGTCTGGGCATACTGCTGACACGTGTTGGACATATCCACATTCTAAAAGAAAGTGGATATGAGTTCCAAAGTTTATTTTGACTAACCAACTAGACCTAAAATAAGTTTGGGGAACAATAGTGCTTAATTGAATATCTTGCAGAAGCATCATGAACAAATCTAGTATCTGGACAGTGGATCCTCAAGGCACATGACTGTAAATCTCTCCTTACTATCAGATTATATAGCCAAATATGGGCAAAATATTATTTTCGATGACAATGGGACTAGAACCATCTGAACAGGAACCCAGGTCTCAGACTCAAGCTGATAGTCTGATGGAAATAAGACAACTTGAGTCTGTACCGAATCAGACAGCCATAGCTCAGCCAACAGATAACTCCTCAGAGTACTCTCAACAGAAAAACGAAGCTCAAATAGTTGATCAGCCAGTACAACAACAAGATCAACATGAGGAAGACAATACAAATCACGTCAAGAATACTTATTTGACAAAAGGACACACGACTGATCTGATCATCGAAAATGCAACGGTACTTGTCAGAACAAGGTCTGCTACTGTCAACGAATGTTTGTTCACTTCATTCGTATCTCGGATGGAGTCCAAGGATATCAAGGAAGCTCTGATAGATGCTAACTGGATAGACTCCATGCAAGAGAAGCTGAATCAATTCACCAGACTTAATGTGTGGGAATTGGTTCCAAAACCCAAGGACCATCAGATTATAAGGACAAAATGGGTCTTCAAGAATAAGATGGATGAGGATGGACTCATTATTAGAAACAAGGTAAGCCTGGTTGCACAAGGATATTCTCAAGAAGAGGGGATAGACTGTGATGAAACCATTGTACCAGTAGCCAGACTTGAGGCAATCGTACTATTCTTGGCATATGCTACATCCAAGAATGTGAAAGTCTACCAGATGGATGTCAAAAGTGCTTTTCTCAATGGCAGACATTAGGAGGAAGTCTATGTCAAACAACCACCTGGATTTGAATATCCTGATAGACCAGAACACGTCTACAAGTTACATAAAGCACTCTATGGGCTTAAACAAGCACCAAGGGCAAGGTCTGACACTCTTGCCTTATTTCTTTTAGAGAAAGGTTTTAATAGAGGTAAAGTAGACACAACCTTCTTTCTGAAAAGACATAATGATCACCTACTTATTGTTCAAATTTATATTGATGATATTATATTTGCGTCCACTGATGAGAAACTCTATAGGAGGTTTTCTATGCTTATGTAGTCTTCATTTAAGATGAGTATGATGGGAGAACTTAAGTTTTTCTTAGGACTCCAGGTACAACAATTAGGTAATGGGATATTTATTTCTCAACCTAAATATCTTAAGGACATACTCAGAAAATATGAAATGGAAACTGCAACCTTAATGAAGACACGCATGAGTACATCGGTAAAGATTGATAAAGATGAAGAAGGTAAATCGATTAATGCAACTAGGTATAGAGGCATCATAGGATCTCTTCTTTATATTTCTGCTAGTAGACCAGATATTCTATTCTCAGTTTGTTTATGTGCTAGGTATCAATCAGACCCGAAGGAATCACACTACTCTGCTGTTAAAAGGATTCTTAGAAACCTTAAGGGTACCCCTAATGTAGGTATCTGACATCCTAATATAGAAATAGGTGGAATCCATCGGTATTCTGATGCAGATTATGCTGAATGTAGATTGGATAGGAAAAGCACTAGTGGTACTTGTCAATTTATGGACAATAGTCTGATAACCTGGTTTAGTATGAAACAGAACTCTGTTGCAACTGATAAGTGGCATTTATATCACTTATTTACATTATTTTACACTTGATTTTACGTGCGTTTCATGTATTCAAATAAATTTTCGTGTCATTTTAAGATAGTTTATACTTTAATTAGTTGTAGGAGTGTTTTGAGTATTATTACATGTGTTTGATATATGTTTGTATTAAAACAAGTCATTTTCGAGTCATGCGGCACTTTGTTGTTGAAATTTCCTGATTACTGGTTTCACTTTGTAAATAATGGTTTTTCCAACTCCAATTGAGTTAAGATATGAACTATATATCATTGGAAACCTCTAAATGTCTTCTTTCTAGTGCACTTTGAATCACATCAAACGGAGGTTTGTGTAAAGAGTTATGCTTGTTTTCGTACAAAATATTTTTCACTTTTGTAAAATCGTGTTAAGTAATGTTTTGATTTTACATAGGTAATTCTTCCTTCTTTTATATCATATCATTGGCCTAATAATGTGATGGTATCCTTGATATTTTGATATATAATATGTCCATATTCATCCTATTTTGTCATATTACTAAATATAATATAAATGAAAAAAATAAAGTAATCATCTTGGATTTTTCTTCTAATCAACTCAATCAGGTATTAGCTTTAATTATGAGGGTCCCTTGTCTTGTGATGATTTGAAACACCAATAATGTATAAACATAGACATTTTGTCTTGTTAAAAAGAGGAAGATTTGTGCAAAAAAAGAGCAAGAAATCAAATCAATATATGTTAATAAAGAGAAAATAGCATAAAAAGGAGTTACTACTCTATCTCTTAGCTAGCCTTTTGTTTGTTTTTCTCTCCTACTTTCTTTTGTCCATTGTTTTTGTAGTTTTCCTTAAGCAACCAGAGGAGAGGATAAGGCTAGGAGCAAGGATTTCATACACCGTTTCAAGGGTTCATCAAGTTAAACTGGATCATACCGAAAAGGAGCCGGTCTTGCTAAAGACAACTTTGCACTTGAGTTTCTTCCTCGTCATGGATTGCTTTGATTGTAAAATCCCTTGCACACTTGAAGCTACTTTTTTGTTGTCATGTTTTAAAGTTTAATGAAGTTATTGTGTTCTTGAGTTATGTATTTGTCTACTTTTAAAGTGACTAGATATTTGAAACTAGTAATCATGTATAGTTCACTCTACAAGTTTAAGTGTGTTTGTAACAATTTTATCATGAGCTAAACTTCATATACTTGGGATGATGATGAAGTTTTTCATGTGATTTAACCAATAATGAATTAAGAAGAGTCAAATATTACAAGATCTAGAGTCATTAAACAAGTTGGAACATATTCATGATCTTGACAAGTAAACTTGTTCTAGAATTTCAAGTTAAGGATAAAATGATAACATGTATCCTTAAGGTTTTAAAAACCTACTTGTAAAATCAGTTTTTAAAAGCTTAGAAGAACTAGAAAGTCTATTTAGAAATAAGAGACTCTTTGTGGCCTTTAACAAAACCATGAAATTTGATAAATGGCCTTCATATGTACCCATTTATTGTGATAATACTTCTGCTAGTGCTATATCTGAGAATCCAGTATTTCATTCTCGTACTAAGCATATAGATGTTAGACATCATTTCATTAGAGATGATGTTCAGAAACATGATGTAAAATTATGTTTTGTCTCAACCGAGGAACAATTAGCAAATATTTTCACCAAACCTCTCAATGAAAAGAGATTCAATCTCATATGTGAGAATTTGGGTCTAATCTCATTAAATGATTAGGTCTTGTTTACTAATGTCTTTGTTGAGAAAATTTTCAACTTTCAATCATTAGAAAGTCAGATGATGTCAGTCTAAATAGATGTCTGATGGCGTCAGTCTAGATAGATGTCTGATGACACCCATCTACTGAAGTTTGATGACTCAAAGAGAACGAAGTCTGATGGCACCTGTCTAGTGAAGTCTGATAAGTCAAAGAAAAGTGTGACAGAATGTCACATTTTTGATATTTTTGAAGAAATAGGCATATCTCGATTAACTTCAATGACGTAAATTTAAATATTTTTCAATACTCTTGTATGCGTGTTTGTACTATTATGAAACGCGCATGCATCTTCAATTATCTCAATTGAATGAATTTGCACGTGCGAAAAATTTAAGGATTGGGTTAACTCAAAGTGGTTGAGTGTATTAGCCAATTTAATAATTATGATTGCATGAATTAATGTGGAAGTGTATGAGTTTTTTTTTTCCACCCAAGTTTGATTATTGCACACTAGTTATTCACTCAGGGGGAGAGAGAGAATATATTTGGACCACTTATTTCTTTTGGGAGTTGAAATACTTTTGTCATAATTTTGTAACTATTTAGATTCTCTCTTTCTAATCATTATTTTTGTGCGGATTTATCCGTGAGCTCTGTGTGTAACGTTTTGGTTTTCCCTCCCTTAGTATATATATACTGAGACTAAGGGTTAGAAAACTCTTCCAATCTCTCACAATTTCTAAGGGAGTTCTAAAATCCCTCATACTCCCAAATTTCCTCAAACCCTAGTCACCCAAATCCATCCAAAAATGACATCATACAATAGCACTCAAACTAATTTAGCCTTTAGAATTGAGAATTTGATCGGAATCAATCCGGAATTTGATGAAGTTCTGGGTATGATTAAGAAGAGTGGGCTGGGTTTTCTGCTGAGTATCACCTGCAATATCTCATACACACGGGCCAATGAAATCCTCGGCAATGGTCTTATCCTCAAGAATTGAATGAGGAGGAACTCATGACCAACGTCACCGGCAAAGATATCACCGTCGACACAGCATCAATCAGAAAGGTTTCCACCTACCAGAGGGTGGGACAAAGACATCTCAAACAAGGTTCTCGTGGAGGGCTGGAAGAAGATAATGGGGAACAACCAAATGAGAACTGGAGTTCTGTTGGTAAGGGAGTTACCAACCACTATTGATATCTGGCATCCATAGTAAAGAAGTGTCTGCTCTATTAGACTACTTCAGTTGATTAGATCTCAAGATTCAACCTCAAGATTATGGCCGCCATCGTCGTCGAGGCCAAGATCGACTAGGCGTATATTGTTCTCAACCTCTGGAGGGACAATATTGATGAGGCCAAGAGCAACCCTCGGAAGAAATCGTACATCAGGTTGGTAGCATACTACCTGAAGAAGATGGGGAAGCTGTATGGAGACACTGGGATTGAGTTCCCCTCCGCCAAGTACATATCCTTCAGACTTTCGAAGTCTGATGTTGGGCCGTCTATTGGACAGCAATCTTCCAAGAAGAGGAAAGCTTCTGAAGGAAGAAGCAAGAGCATAGAGGACCAGATCTCTGCCCAGACTTCCCTCCCTCCTCTACCAGAAGAAGAAGAAGAAGTAGAGGAGGAAGAAACAGACGACAACGTCCCTCGGGTAAGGAGATAGAGGATCAGACAAGGGGTTCAAAGAATAAGAATTGAGTCTGATCCTCAAGCTCAACAGACGTCTGATCCTACACAGACTGCTGCCCAACCTCAATAGGCGTCTGAAGGGCAGCAGAGATCTGAAGCTTCCCGACACAAGGGTAAGGGAACGCTGAGATCGATCGACCCTACGGAGGGGATTACCAAGAAGCAATTCGGGGCAGTGATGGCTGTCGCAATGTTTGAAGGGGAAACAACAAAGAGAGCCCGCGAGGGATCAGTCTTGTCATTGCTACCTCCGATAGGAATGGCAGAGTCGCGACCTCGTGAGAAATAAAGGATGGGGGCAGGCTGAATGGAATAGACAGTGTTCCAACTGAGGTCTGGAACCTATTCCTTGAGAGCGCTAAGACCACACTGAAGGAGTTACGGTCAACAGCAGGAGACATTTTTCAGTCTGCTGTTGACACATCCAAACTCCAGAGAGGTGATGATGACAATGATGATGAAGATGATCATACACAGCGACCAAGGGGTGATGGACAAAGCCATCAGGAGGATATGTTGTCGTCTAATCAACAACAACAGATAGTTGCTGAGGACAGAGCTGATCAGACAGTAGCACAGACCTCTGTCCATTCATCAGAGTCAATAGAGATGAGCAGCAGCAGCAAGATGCTGTCACTGTAACAGAGGCAATCAAAAACTCTATGTGGCACCAGACCCCGAGGAAGCAGATATTCATATACCATCAGCATCATCACCACCACCTCCTGCCACTGACTCTGCTCCTCCACCATTTCTTCCATGATTCTCTAGGGAAGGCTCCCATAGTCCTAACAAAGATTCGGCTAATACAGAGGTAGTCGAGCACTCTGTGTCTACAGACTCCCCCTCTCAAACTTCAACTGGACAACAGACTATTGCTGCAACAGCTGTTGTCTCAGACAACCTCAACTCTGTACTGAATAGCTCTTAGGTAGCATTGATCAGAAGCTGCAAGAGCATGAGACCAGGGTGAAGACTTTGATTCAAGAGACTGAAGTCCATACTAAGATGAAGATCAACCAAGCTACTTAAAAGGTCAATAACTTTGACTTCAGACTTAGGATCTTACACACAGAGCTGAATACCCAGGTCAAACAAAAAGTTGAGGAATCTAAGAGCCATCTAAGTTCTATTCAGGATCGTCTAATGACCTTGGAAAAGAACTTAGATAATGAGTTCGGGCTTGAGAGGGAAAGGGGAAAGATTCTGCGGATAGGACTTGAGGAGGCCAGAAGCCAGGTCAACACAGTTGTGCATGATTTTTTATTTATCAAGTCAAATATCTAGGGTCTTTAAACTTAAAGAATGGGGAGGAATATCTTCTTTTTGATTTTGTCAAAAAAGGGGGAGGAATAGAGTTCTAGGGTTTATCTAGTTGAATACTAGGATTGGCTTTGGTTTGTTTGCTTGCTTTTGATATCCTATTTTTATCTGGCAGCTTCTGCTTCTCTGTTTCTTTGTTTGATATCTGAACATAATACAATTTTTGCACTTGTATTCTGCTATGATGTGTTATGACTTGGAACTGATTCTGCTTAAACCCTATACTAGTTTGACTTAGGTTTTTGACAACATCAAATAGGGGGAGATTGATGAGACTAACAGGATTTATACGATGAGATCTTTGTGATATCATTGTTTACTCTTTTATTACTTATGATTTGATGTGTCAAAATACCAGTTCATGTTTAAGCATATCGTCTATTATTAGAACTTGTTTCTCTTGAGTTAGAGTTCTGTTAGACCTAGGAATTACTTTAAACAATCTGAGTTTTGAAGTGAAAAGGGCTTCGGTTGGAAGTGCATAGTAAATTAGACTGGCTGGTAAGACTTCGGGTTTATCAGAGTTTGAGATTGGAGATTCAAAGTTCTGATTGAAGACTGGAATAGTTATTCTTGCTATGGTAATGTCTGATATGTTACAATAAGCTTTAGAGTCCGATGAACAGTATATGAAGACAAATATTATAGAGTTCAGAGTTTTCAAAGGACTGTTCTTTCAAATGGTCACAGACGTTTGGTGTTGAACAGTATCAGAGGCATATAACAAACTTATGTGAAGTATGTAGCAAGAAGGTTTCAACAGACTTGAGGCAGAGTTCTGATATAGAACATGCTGAGGCCTGGATTTCTTCTACGACAAATCAATCTGATTTCTTGAGGTCTATATAAGGCAATACTGGGATACGATTGAGGGTAATGAAAGGAACAAAAAAGGATACAACTCCTACATTTTGCGATTCTACAAAGTTTCCTCTCTCTCTCTCTCTCTCTCTCTCTCTTTCTCTCTCTCTCTCTCTCTCTCAATATTCGCCAACTTCCTTACTCACGATTCAAGGTGCAGGAAAGCATTTACTACTTTTGTAGTTTGCTGAAGTTCATCATCTTCTGTGCTTGGGTTATGATGCCTTGGTGAACTTCTTCTGAGAAGATTCGAATTTCTTCTCTGGTTTTGTGAATTCTTGATTATTGTTGATTTCTTTGATTGTGGACAAGTGATCAGTTGTGATACTTGTTCGTTTGATTGCGATCTTGAGTGATCGGTTTTTAGATCTGTTGTGATCTAGTTGTTGATAGATACTTGATTTGATGAGTGAGCCTGAAAAACTCAGAGGTTGAAGGTGAACCTAAAAACCTAACTATAATCTTTTGATTATAGTGGATTGCTATGCTTTGCATCATGGGTTTTTCTCCCTGTACTAGGATTTCCCATGTAAATCATGTGTTTGTTAGTTTCATTTTTTTTTTATCTGATTTGATTCACTTAACACAACATTCGATCGACTCTTACAGACTTATTCCTATACATAAGAATCTTGTCGAAATTGTCATTTTCGCTGCGATCGAGTCTTGATAACATAATCAAGCTTCTTTTATTTTTATGATAGCCTATTTACACCCCTCCTCCCCCCCTTCCCCTTTAGGCTATTATTCTTCCATTAGATTCACACTTTCAACCACTCCCTTTCGCGTGCACGCAGCGACAATGAGTGTTGGCCGTGTCTGGTTAAAATTAACCATCCTGGGTCTACTGCAGAGACCACAACTCCTGTTTAATAGTTCCTAGTACGGCCA
>JAOVYX010020847.1:0-45575 GCA_035668315.1 Drosera spatulata | reverse complement strand
CATCTCCTCCATGAATCCTCCTTCCTTTTATAGCCATCATCACGCGGATCTCAACACGGGAAACACGGAGACCACGCGGGGAAGCAACGCGGAGTTTCACGCGGACAAGGTATGCCTCACGCGGTTTGATTTTGAGTCACCGCCTCCATCACCGTCAACACTATCCAGAAATTCGACACAGCTTTCCACTTTCTTTACCCAAAATGGACATACAATGATTTAAGCAAATATAAAAAAAACCATACAATCAGATCACAATTCAACATGATCGGAACCAATAGAAGTCTTGCTCAAAGTTTATAAACACAGGACATAATGTGAGGAAAAGATGACAACAGCTAACATAATTTGCAAGGGCTTCACCTACTCACATACAACGACGATTACGGATCCTCGCTTAATTTCTAAGCACCACAAGCTGACGGAACTAAAATTATCAACATGCAATCCAATTTCAACTTAATTGAAATAGCATAACAATCAAAACTCCGCCACAAGAATCAAAATTATCGGCGTCGACTTGCAGATGCAATTCAACCAACAAACCCTAATTGACACCACAATTCCCCCAAACGACACCACAAAACCCAATCACACTCAATCAAAACTCACAATTCACAATGATTCCAGCTAAAATCAAACATCTACAGGCTCAAAGCACACATCATGTACCAGATTTCCTTACATCAAATGAGGGGGGAAAAAACAGACGATGAAGAGATATACCTTGATGTCGAAATCGGCGCCAGCCGTGGCGAGGACACCGGAGACGGGGTGGAAATCAAGGGCGAGGACGGGTATGGTGCCGTGCCAATTGATCTGAACCGTTCCTCCTTTCATTTCTCCTCTTCTTCGTCCGCCTCTCCGGCTCCGTCGCTGTGTTCTAGGAGGGTTTTGCAGTGTGTTTGGCGCGCTTCTTGGTTGGCGGGAAACGGCAGGGCGCCCGTTGGGCCTGAAGAGTGTGAGCTTGAGTTGTTGACGGCCCAATTAAGGAAACGAACAGGAGCTCTGAATTTATGGGCTTGTGTGTAGTACTCAATGGGCCTACGTCGTGGTGGTGGTGGTGGTGTTGGTGTTGGTGTTGGTGTTGTGTGGGTTGCATGTGGTTGATAGTGGTTTCGAAGATGCAGTTTGGGATTAGTTCGGGATTTTTGGGACTATGCATGTGTGTTGGTTTTCTGAATCATGAGGAGATGCAGTGTGGTGAGTGGTATCGAGCCATCGAGGGATAGTGGTGTGTATGCAACGTGGCAAAGCTGTGGATCACAAGTGGTGCTAGCGTGTGGGCTTTCGTTGGGTGTTTTTTGGGTCGACCGTTGTATGGGCCTATGGGCTCGTTATGGACTTAGCCCAATCTTACTGGACCGTTGATGTGATCAATTCAGTAGAGTAATTGGAGGGTTAGGATTGATTGGGTTGTTAGAGCCTTTTTTTTTTTTTTTTTGACAAGGAGGTTGTTAGAGGCTCAGATGAGTATAAATAACAAACTTCTATTGTTCGTTTTTCGCGATTGTTCTGTTATACGGATAACTCTTGTATGCCTCTTGTGGTTTGTTTTGAGTTTTGACCTCCGATTATATCAGTAATTGTTCTCCTATGATCTTTGTGTTCTTTATTGATCAAGGAAGTTCGCTGCATGCCCCAGCCATGAGTCACTGGTTGGGTTCAATTATTAATTCAACCGATTCAATTATATAAGCATAGTTGCAAAAATTATAAAGCTCAATCCCGCAATCTAACAGGGGCAGTGGTATTTGAACTTGACCGTATCGTATTTACGTTTCTTTGTTTGTGGGTTTGAGTATTTGACTGCCTTTAATTATTTGGACAAGACGTGGCTACCAATTCAGTTATCAATGCTTTGAAATATCCATAGCGGACTGATTACATTCTCCGATCACTTTGAAGTTTGAAAATTTTATGAGTTTATGTCATGCGCGTGACTATGACTAATTAGGTTTTGATTTCTGCAAAGGACAAAATCTGTTTTATATGCAATCTTTCTAGATCGTGGTCGGTCATAATAGTATCACTAGCAAAGCTTATTTTCTGCTAAATCTTTGTTTCCCATTGCTTTTCCAATTTTAATGAGCAGATGCTATCGTCGAAACAATTAATAGCTCGTAGTTAAGTTCAGTCGGTTATGTTTGAAGTAACGCTCATAAATTGCTCTTCGTAGATGAGTACATTTCACACTTGATACGGCATGACATTTGGGATGATCAATTAGCAAAAACTTTGTCACATATCCATATTTTGCATTATTCGATACATATAGATATATTTTTATTTTTTTACTTAATAGTGTTTAATCATCATACGGCTCTTATACAGTTAACATAAGAAATATAAATCGTCATTGACGTTTCATGATCGACAAATTTGTAAAATCCTGCTTTTGGTCATGTTGCAACATATGTCAAGCTTTATCTGTGAAAATATGAAAATCAAAAAGTTTCAAAATTTGTAGGACGGAGGCATGATATGAAACAGTTGCTAACAAGGTTATTTCGGGTAACTAAAACCTGGTTTGCATGATACGCCTGGTTGGTGTAGGTACGGTCCTACTCCGGAGAGAGCTAGAGTCCCCAGCTCATGTGTGGCCGAAAACTCATCCATCACTACAACGCGACGAGTTCTATACTCCGTTGCTATATAAAGAAAAAAAGAAAAAGAAAAAGAAACTAACAACAAATAGTATTTATAATATCCCCAAAAAATAATTAATGAAATGTAAAAATTTTAACTTACCAACACTCACTTACCCATGTCATCACAGAGCTCGATCTTCTCACCCGATATTGACACAATGCTTTTTTTTTTGTGTGCGTGTGTTCGAACACGTCTGTCTCATCAGACATCCTGTTCAGCGTCTCTTCCTAGATTAGGGATTTTATTTTTATCAAACATATTAGACAACAAAAAAAATTGGACAAAACTTTAAAAATCTACGATCTTTTTTTAAAAAAAAAACTTTAATATGGATGGGCGGAGAACTGATTATGTAAAAGGATGGAGAGCTGGTGAAATGGAGGGACGAGAAGGAGCAAACGAGAGATCTGATATAGGATGATCCTCCTTGAGATAATCATCCTCATCACACAACAAAATCGTGCCTATATCGTAGAATCCAACTGATGGTGCACTATCTCTCCTACCTATATTTTTTTTAAGTTTATATATTACTAATTTAATATAATTTTTATATATTATTAATAATTTTAAATATCTAAAGCAAAAGTCTTATACATGATATATATATATATATATATGAGAAAAACTTGCAAAAGTTTATAAATGCACGATTTACCTCGATCTCGTCCACGGCCTCTACCACGTCTGTCACCTTTGTCAGCACTAGCTGAACCCAAACACATAAGAAGGTTTCGTGTTGACATCTACACGAAAAGAATAACATATTATTATAATTTGTAATAATAAAAAATTGAAAAAAAAATCTAAAGGCACACAGAAAAAGTAATATAACATGACCTAAATAACAAAAGCTTACAAATACAGAAGTTCAAATCATCGTCCTCATCTTTTTTCAATTTGGATAATTTATCACATTCATCATGAAGCTCTCCCTCCTCCTCTGACTCTTCCCCTTCAGAAATAAGATCTCCATTTTCAATCTCTTCGACTTCCTCTTCATCCTCTCCCTCTTATTCTTCCATCCCAACTTCTTCATCATCGTCAAACTTAGGAGGCATTAATGAGACTGGTGTACCATTTGATGGATGCGACATCTGATGCTTTCAACCCGCACTGTCTGATGGATGGGACATCTGATCTTCAACGATGTACTTGGTGGAGTGCAAAGATATCACCATGGCACTAGTCTTAGTTACATGCAATCGTTGCAGCCTCGGAGTTATCGAAAAATATCTCAATATTTTCATAGAAATCCAGTTTTTTTGCCTCTTGGTTTCTCCTTATATCGTGATGCCCAACAAACGGAACATAACTCCAAGTCCAAATCCCCCTTCCAGAACAACATACAGCCTGCGACACACATTTATCATCTGAACAGGAAGCCGTATGCCCCTCATCCGCTAGTTAGTCGAGTACAACGTGTTCGTCATCACATTATCTTCCGGACAGATATCCTTCAACAGAGCATCAATGACATCTGTCGCACTGTGAAATATGTTGTACTCACATTTAATGTTCAACAACCTAGATGCGGCCTCCAGCTAAGAGAGTTTGTGATTAGAATACAACGGCTTCAACATGTCAAAGAACTCCTTGGAAGCAGACGGCGGATGGTTCTCGTCATCATTCCTATTCCCTACCATACTTTCGAAGTTAGCAATCCCAAAATCTTTCGTCACCATGTTCTCACAGGGATTAACTCAGGACATTCTCGATGACTCACCCACTTCAAACTCACCATGAAAATTTCACCTTCAATATTCAGGCAAAAAGTCGGACGTGTACAAATGCGTCCTCACGACATCAACCAATTAATATTCTTTATTCCAACACGTAATACATTGCCACTTCAAGTATCGAGAATAGTTGAAGGGTTGATGTTAAACAACAAAGTGTATGAGTTTATCGACATTCCGAGCATACTTCTCACTAAAAAACTCATCGACTAACTGTTCATACATCCAAGATCTATCATACATACATGATAAATCTGAATTCATCACTGTCACGAAAATTCGAGAGGCTTTCATTATTATCATTTAAAACAAATAAAAGAAAAAACCCTTTGACTTGAACTACATAGACTATTTTAACTTTCATGAATCCAATCAAACATCATCATAATCCAAACCAAATCAACCATCGCACCAAAAGAATTTTAGCTACTTAGGAATTTTAACTTTCATTATTTAATCATTTCAAACAAAAACAAAAAACAAAAGAAAACACCCTTTTACTTGACCTACATAGACCTTATTACATGTTAATTTTCATGTGCATTTTTAGCTACTTAGGCATTTTTGGAAAAATTTATATGAAATCCAATAAAACATAGCCCTAATCCAAGCCAAATCAACCATTGCCCAAAAGCCTCAAACCAAGCAAGTAGTCCAAAACAACCATAAACATCGGTCATAAATCATCATGCAACTCGATCGTACAAACCATCATCGAATAATCATCAAAACAATTTAACAAAAATCACAACCAATTCAAAAAAGCCTAAACCTAAAAACAACCAATTCAATCATTTCCAAATAAAATTCAATAATAACAATCCCCCTTCAACAATTACGTACGACCTTTAGTACATAAGCAAGTATTAATTTTTTTTATTGTTTTCCATGCAAGATTCAAGTCGATTATTTAAAATCAATTCAACTCAAATAAATCATTTTCATCCAAGAATCACAACTCATACATCACAACACATCCTTCACAACTCATCCAATATCATCATTCAACTCAATCGACCAACTCATTCATCACTACCACTTCGCAACCAACCTCATCAAATCAACCCACATCAATCAAAAATTAATCCAATTAGCCATAATCAATCCAAATTCATCAACTAAACATATAATTAAATCTATTAATTAGTTAAATTATTTAGAAAAAATAAAATAGAGATTTAAGGTTTGAGAATATACAATTGAGGCAAATTGGAAAAGAGGAAGGTGATAGAACGGAGTAGTGACCGGAAGGAGCGCGCCTCGCTTGTCCTAGCCTCGTCAGACATCGTCTCATCGAAGCTCGCCATACCGGAGCTCGTGATGATTGGGTCATCGATGATGGCCTCGTCGCCTCGTCGTCTGTCGGAACTCGTCTTACCGGAGTGGTTGATGGGGTCGTCGAGGGTCCTCAGTTGGGGGAAGGCCGGAGTGGTCGAGGGTGATGGTCGTCGGTGTGAAGGGAAGACAAAAAGTGGAAGTGAGGTTTCAGGGAGACGAAGTGCGGGGAAGAAGATGCTTTTTTCTATTTTAAATAAAAACCCAGCGATCGTTTTGATCGCTATTGTTATTTTACGACCGTCTCGGTTGCTAAACTGACAACCGTTTTTAAGTTCGGTCACGAAATAATTTTACGACCGTGTCGATCGTTAATTTTACGATCTAAAATTAAAAACTGTCGTAAAAGGCCTGTTTTTTTTTTTTTTTTTTTTTTTGTAGTGTTTCAGAAATACATGCACGGTGATAGATGAAATGCCTGTGAAGAATATGGTTGCATGGAATGATATGTTGATTGATTGTCTCAGAGGGGGTGATGTTGGGGATATAAGGGTTGTTTTTAATAGGATACCGATAAGGGATATTACATCGGAAAATGTTATGTTGCCGGGTTATTTGAATAAGGTGTTGTTGGGGTTGAGTCGTAACAAGTTGAGAAATTAATACCCTTTTTGGCCATTTTTTGGTACACGCCAAGGTGACTTGTAAGTTCATTTCATTTCAAAGCAATCATCACGAAAGGGAATCCTAGGTCTCATGGTATGATTGTAGGCATCGATCATGTTTTTGTTCCATTGTGTTTGGGAACACATCGATTTGAAGAGGGCGGAGATCGTGTTGACTTTCTTGACAGAGCATTGTGTTTGGAAAGATGAATCGAAGGGTTGAATAGCTTGGGTATTAAAGAAACTGTTATGAAATATTGTGTCATATGTAATCTATCCTACTTGGGTGTTGTTTTTGATGTACTCCGTACTTAAATGTTATGTTTTTGGAATGGATATAAATGAGATATTCTTTGTACTCTATTTTATAACATGAGTCAAGCGTTTGCTATGTTATATACTATATTTCTTCAGAAATGACTATCTAGTTTTGCTTGATGTACTATAACTTTCAATTTATATAATTCGTCTTATTATATTTATCAACTTTTTTATTATGTATTGTACTGCATTGTGTAATAAGTGTCTAACAAGTTGTTAGTTGTATACGTCGTCTTGGTAAATTAATTTTGTAAATCTATTATAAGGAATGATTTATGCTTCATGAAGATAAAATAAGGACAATAGTATCAATTTTAATATTCATGAAGGTAATAAACATTAGTATGAAGTTACAAAGTGGTTTCATTCACTTACAAGGACAATCGTATCAAGGTAGTTTCATTAACTTATATGATCACATGAACCTACATGAATTTACTTGACAAATCGATCTTGATTCAAAACTTACATGAGCTTACTTCCTTCTATGACAAATTGATCATGATTCAAAACTTATATAGACAATTGTCTAACATTTTAGTCAGAACTTATCAAATACCAACAAATATGAAGTTGTTGTCTTGCATCATTTTGTGACAATTTGATCTTGTTTCAAAAGTTACAGGGGGATTACAATAAATTTCTCATCAACATACCAACAAATGTGAGGTTGATGTGTTATTTCAATCAATATCTTGCAAGTATTTACGTGAAGTCGATTAAGAGTCGTTATTCATATAGATGTAAATTTGACAAATGTATACTGCATTTTGTATTCCGTATCCAGTCAAACAAATTAAATTAACAAATTTTTTATCATTTATTTTATCGTTTTGGATCGAATTGTCCTTTCAATCTATATATTTTGGATCAAATTGTCCTTTCAAACCAAGAGTTTTAGACCAACTTGCTCTGTATTTCATTCTTTTGAATCAAATTTCCCTCTAAATCAACTCAAACTATTCTCGTTTCCGCATCTAATCCTAATTCCCATTTAAAACATTAATTTCACCAAACCATCCGAAATTTGTATCTCGAATTAACTTCTCGATGAGAGGATAATTACAATCAAACACTAACTACGGTGTCAATTCCTTCGTCGCCTACACAGCACATTATTTTCTTTGTTTCAAGATTCCCCCAATTCGAATTCTTAATCGAGAAATAAGCACGAAAGATAAACTATACTTCAAATATGAGGATTGTGAATTTTTGTCTTAGTGCCAACCCTATGAAGATTCAATTTCACCATCTTTGATCGTTGCTGTTCAGAATTGTAATTGTGGATGCATTGCACTACCTGACAGAGCCATGGGCTTGGAGATTGTCGTCGCATTCTTGAAAATATCAATTATTTCCATTGCTGCTATAGGTGTCTTAGTTTTATTGCTAAAATGATGTAATTTTCCTAATTAATCGAGTTGTTTGGGTTTATAATCTAATCTGATTCATGAGAATCATTGCATTATGTATATATATCACTTCGATTAATGAAAGTATTATTTGTTAACCCACGACGCAAATCGACAGATTTATACTGCATTTCTTATATTGAGCACTGCAATGATCTCTTGTATACTGCATCGTTTATTACAGTTGACGATAGCATAGAATTTTATATTGTATCTGTTAAAAAGTACACTACAATCACACTGATTTTTACTATAGGGTTTCAAATACATAGTACACACAACAGATCATAATAGATCGTAATACGCACTCTTAATACTGAATGAAACATAATTAATCGTAATACAGAATCTCATAACAAACACAATAGATCATAATACAGAATCAATGCAGGAATTTGAGCTCATAATATATCATAATTGAAAAAGTTATATAGAGTCTTATAATACATCATACGGAATCTCATAACCAACTTAATAGATCATAATACGATATCACCGCAGCAATTTGAGCTCAACTCGATTTATGTGAAGGAAAGAAAACTCGGTTTAACTCAACTCGATTTGATGGTGAAATTGTAACATTTGTCAAGGGTTGATGAAATTGAAGGAAAAAACAAACAGAATAAATTGGATATGTGGTATTGCTACAAGAAATGAATTGAATATGCACTGAATTTGATTCCCAACGTCCCTGAAATTGGAGGGAAATGTGGAGGAAAGGTGAGACAATAACGGATGAAAAATGATGGGGAAATGAGATCGAAGGGTGTGAGGAGGAAGAAGGAGAAATTGATCAAGCTGAGGCTCACAAGTACAAGACTCTATTAAAAAAGAAATCATATTTGATGAAATGTAAAATGTGTAATGAGAGAGAAAGACAAATGTGTTTTTAAACATTTAAGAAAATATGGTATCGGCAAAATTCTATTTATCAATTTTAGGTTAATTTATCGTAAAAAGATCAATATTATTAAAAACCCAAATTGCTGACAGACGACTCACATATGCATATCCAATACTCAGATTCTGTTTATATAAGCGTCCACACTTTCTTCTGTTTTAAATAAATTATGATGTGTTGATTTGATATGATTTTTAAGGAATTCATTTACTTTATATAATTTTATTTTAATGCTTTTATGAGTGAGAGAGAAAAATATGAGTAGATGAAAAGTGAAAAAATAGTGAAAGATGAAGATGGTGTGATATCGGGTTATTTTGAAATTTCTTAACATTATAAACTCGTCTTATGTAGAAGTGTTGCAATTTATATAAAACATATTTTTAATAATGTGTTATAATTTATCTGACAATTTGATGAAAGTTAGATTATGGTGGAATTTGATTAATACCTTTTTCTGAGTCATAGAATAATTTTTTCTTATATTATCTCCGTCCGATAAAAATTACAACAATGCACAATAATAATATTATTTAATATATATTTTGATACGTTATATTTTGATATTAAATAATATATTTCAAAAATTTTATTGGCCCAAAATAATAACATGTAAATTGAAATATCTTTAACATTTTAATATAAATTTTAAAAAAATATTATTTGTCATCTCACTAATAATTCATAACCGAAAAAACCTTTTCCGCAAATACGATGGTATTATTCACAAGAACCATGTAAAAATTCATGAAATAAGCTGGTCCGGGCACGTGATTAACGATTACCAGATCATCAAATCAAGTCATCCATCCAAACCACAAATTTTACAACAATTTGGCTATCACGCCATCAGGGACTAAGTATCAATTTACAGAGACCCAAAGGACCGAGTTGCAAGAATCCCAAAATTGCATTTCAATCCTCCCCAACTAATCCTAATCTGTTTACACCCAATTTTCCTACCACCATTCCTTTTCACCCCCTTCCACCATTCAAAGTACCGATTTTGCCCCTGATTTCGTTACAGCAAAAGTTCAGACTGCAGCAAGGCATAGTAGTTAGCAGCCACATCATCAAACTCCCAAAACAACCCATCGTCAATCCCACTAAAATCTCCACCGTCCATCGCCGCCAACTCATCAACCCTCCCATCAATATTCGGTATCCCAAGTTCATCATCCGAAGCTTCTAGAAGGTGCCTCATGACCTTCTCCCGTTCCTCCTCCTCATCCGCCGCAACTCGATCGACCGTCGTCAGATCAATGAACTCAGACAAGTCGGCCTCGGAGGATGATGATGAATTACTTATAAGGGTATTTTGGTCATTTGACATTACATTATCGTATCCATGTGAGACATAGCATAGCTCTTGTTGGAGGGAGGTGATGAGGGAGGAAAGATCCTCGTTGGGTTCCTCCTCGTCGTCCTCGAGGAGGGAGATCAGGTCGTTAAACGATCTCTGCTTCTTCGAGATCGCTTCCGACATGTCTTCCTGCTCGCCTCTTGATCGTTTCAACAAATTTTGTTGTTCCATTTCTTTTGCTCTGTAATAAGTAACGAGATTACTTATGTTAGAGAGAAAAAGCAAGAGTGGGTTGAATGTAATGAATCTGTGATGAGGAGTGGGAATGGGGAATGGGGAATGGGGAATGGGGAATGGGAGGGGTTATATACAAAGGGAAAGTGAAGGGAGAGGTGTGGGGACAAAATTTTATGAATAAATAAATTGAAGGAAAAGGAAAAACGAAAGATAGAAAAAAGAATATTTAATGCACATTGTTGGGTTGTCCACCAAGATAGATGGACCGATAGATTTCGATTGGTGTGTTTTCAGGGGAAAATATCTGACCAATTTTCCTTGATGGGGACCCTTTTCTCCCCATATTCGCTTCAAATATCCTTTTCAATGCTCAATTATTGAGATTATTTATATTGTTTGATGGTGATATTTAAAATTATAAAATCTATTTTTTTATTTTAATGAAGTTATAATGGATTGTAACGGCTCCATCCGATACGTATATTTATTTTATGTATTGAGATTACGAGAAATGTCGAGTTTATCATTATGAATGTAAGAGAAAAAAAATAAGGGAAAAAAGAAAGAGAAATGACGATGAATAAGTTGATGTGATATAAAATATGAATAGTTTGATATTTTTATATAAAAAAATAATTGATAAATAAAAAAAGATTACAATTTGAATGAGACAGCTCAAAAAAAATGGTACAATTTGAATGGGACGGAGTAAGTATATCAATAACAAAAAAAAAGAATAACAGTAACGAAAATTGAAATCATTTTATAATGATTTTTTTTTAAAATAAAATCTTGAATACGGTATTCAAAGGAAAAATAAACAGAAACTGAAAACTATTTTTAAAAACACGGTATACAAAGGAATAATTTTTTGTAAAATTTAACGTGAAATATCAATGGTTGGGTAAATTACGTACTTCAATCTAATACATACTACGGAAAAAAAATTATTTGATCATCTCGTAGATCATTCACAACACGATCAATTTTATGACTTATTTCATAAATATTGCAAGTATTGTGAGACAAAAAGAGTGTTATTTAATCTAACAATCATATTTTACTCAGTCCTAGTAGAATTGTACTAACATTACCTTTTTTGATGTCTCACAAAAATTACATTATCTTATTTCATAACTTTTTTTGTATAGAAATATCAAATCTTATTTTTTTAGAAAAAATTCTCGAAAAAATACAAAAACCCTAAAATCTTTTTCAGCACATACAATAAGGAAAAATAATTTCTATTATATACAATTTTAAGTTGTATATAACAACAACCACATCTCCACTCATCAACCCTTCAGACGCACTGTTTAACACAATACAGACGTATTGTTTTAATTTTTCCTCAATTGAAGGGGGGGGGGGTGCAACCGCCTCCTCCACAAGACTACAACTAAGACTCCACACAATTCGACGCCCAGCAACAAACATCACAGAACCAGCATTACGCCTACGACAAAACGCCATCAAACTGGACAACACTGGACTACTACGTATGTCTATAAACTTAATCCTCTACATCCCAAGACTTCGACACACCCAATAAGAACTTCACAGAACAAGCATCCACACCGCGATTTTCTTCAGAAAAGAAACAACATTCGTCAACAAAGAACCTTACAAAGAGCCTCCAGACATGCTCAAGAACGTAACACGTAATCATGTGGTGACTTAATTGAAACCAAGCACTGCTGAAGGACACAAATCTGCTCCTCTCCCATGGCAGACATCACAGTAACAATCAGATCTTTCCCCCCAGCAAATCCATCCCTGATCTACAGCAATCAAGAATAACGACTTAAAGACATAATACAAACGTACTGTTTCAAGTCATCTTGATAACTCCCACCATCCCTCCTCTCACTCATGATCTCTCTCCACAAATCCCCAAATTCACACACTTAACCAATGAGAAACCTCAAATCTCATTCTCGCCCAAACGTTGATAAAAACTATCGGAATCGAACACGGATCAATTCATTCACAGATTTCTCACGATCATTGCGACCAGAACTGATCGGAACAAGAGATGATCCACCGCGTGCTCCTCGAATAAAATTAGGGCAATGAGATCGACGATGGTGATGAGATGAGATTGGAATCTGGATTTTTGAAAGGAATCGAAAATGGAGAATGTGATTGGTAGTCAACGATGATAGAATTTGATAGATTGAATGAAGGAATGAATGAGTTAGGGGAGATGAGAACGAAGGGAGAGATGATGAAGAGAGGTGGTGGAAGTGGAGAGGAGGGAGAGAAGGCGGAGAAAGGTGACGCAGAGGAAACGGAAGAGAAGAACACGAAAATAACGTGTATTGAAGGAGATTGTATGCAATGGAAAATATTTTTCGGATTGTATCAAATGAGAATTATATTATAAAACATGAATTGTATGGTAATTTATTGTAGTTTTTATTTTATATCATATTAACTCATCATATTACCTCTTTCATTTATTTATTTTTTCCCCTCATTTCTTTTACCCACATAATTTAACGAAAAATATAATCTTCAAAATTCAATTTAATTCACATATAAATTATCATATTAAATCAAAATATTATAAATTTTTAAGGACGAAAAAAATATCATTTTGTTTATTTCTAGATCTGCAACTTGTTGACATAGATTAATCGTATGGTTCAATGAATGTAGAGATGTGGATGAAGACCTGGAAACATGGACCAGCGTGGAAGTTGAAGTTGTTTGCTTTCTATGAATAAGGAAGAAAAATATAAAAATAAATAGTAAATAAAAGGTTCTAGATTTTCTTTGTCAATTTCAATTTTTTAATGATTTTAGTTGTTCAAGTCCGGTGAGTGGTGAGAATAGTGTGGTCCATGGTTCATTATACTATGCGGAGTGCCAATTCTGATCGGATCACATCTCATCATTTTTATTGTCTTTGTCTCAAATTAGCATATTTATTTCTTTCGTTTTAATAAAATTATAATGAATTCATCTGATATGTATATTAATATATGTGTTAGTTTTAAAAAAATATTCAATTTATCCTTATGAGTATGAGAGAAAGAAAGATGAAAGAAAAAAAAGAAATGATGATAGGTGAATTTATATGATATAAGGTAGGATTATTTTGATATTTTTATATGAAAAAAATTGATAAATAAAAATATATTATAATTTGAATGAACGATAAAAAATATTATAATTTAAATAAGACAGAAAAAATAATTATCAAAATTAGCATAGTTATCAAATTCATACCGATATTTTCTTCTTCTTTTTTTCTTTTTTATAATTGTAAGATTTGGTTCAAAACCATGGTTTAATGAATCATTGGTTCACTCGATCGTACCGTGAACCAATGTCTTGACTGATTCAATTGGTTCATTTCTTACCTCTTGGATGGGTTATATTATAAAGATAACATAATATCTAATATAAATATTATATATTAATGATTTTATATTATATTTTCAAATATTTTATAAAATAAAATTTTCAATCTACGATAGCATTATTATACTATAATAACTGCCCTCCACAGACGCATCCAAATAAATAAACATACAAGGTCAAAGCATGGACATGATAGGTTGAGTGAGAGCGAGATAGTGGACACACCATGATACATGCCTTTGTAAATTTCCAAAGCAGTACATAGGTTCTCGTTTTTCTCTAATTTATCATTTTTTTAAAAAAAAATTGAATGGGAGTTGTTTTCCATCCTCGTCACAATAATTTGTGGGACAAACCTAGCAAATCCGTGAGCTAGCAAAATGATATTAACTCGTGAGAATTGTAATGTTTATCTCGTGGCGTTATATTTTGCGCATAGTTATCATGAAAACATTAGAATTTGATATATATGGACAGAATCATCTACGATAATAGAAATTCAACAAAGACTTAATTATTTATGATAACACATTTCTTAACCAGAAGTGTCCATATCCGAATTGATAAATTTCATTTTCCGAGGTTTAAAATTTTCTTGCCAATGCATCATCAAGAAACACGAGTCACACGACTGCCAAGACTTCTTCAAAAGATCTTTTGTCACATGAGATGGATTAGAGCGACACGACTGTTCTCAATGAAACATTATGGTCCGCAATTATGATGTGCACGCATCTCATAGATCGTGTTAGTGTTTTGGAGGAATCGATTATGGTTTTACAATTGAATCATGAGAAGTCATCACCGACTGATTCTTCGAACATATTGTATTAGTTTAAGTGTTTTCTTAGTCTGATTAACTAGCTCAACATCTTATAATTCTCATTATCTATCCATCTAATAACAAGTTTTCCTTCCAAAATACTCCAACTTCCAGATGGTGTTGAATTGGAATATTTAAGGTGTGTCACTCCCTCCGTTCCCATATTTATGTCATACTTGTTTTATTAAATTGTCTTAATTTATTAGTAATATTTTTAATTTTGATAAATTTTTCATATAGAAAATATCAAAATAATCAATATGTATTATAATACATTTCACTATCTCCTCTCTTAACTGATACAATAAGCACCATTATCATTAAAAAAATATCAAAATTCGTAAAAATTCAACATATGCACAAAATCCCGTGTCGAGTCAAATGGTTGTATGTAAATTGAAACGAAGGAATTATTTTTAAAAATAATCTAATATATGGTATTATTTACTAATATTTCTCTGTCCCAAAATAAGACAACACTTAACTATTTGATTCGTCCCAAAATATAAAAAACATACTCCTATTTAACAACCTTTCACAAAAAAAAAAAACAAAATAATCAGGATCTATTATAGTACACTCCACTTTCTACTCTCAAAACACTATTAAAATAAACCCTACAATCATTTCAAAAATATTCTTTCTTCATCTAATTTTATAAAAAATCAACGCACATATAAAATCGCGTAACGGATTAAACCGTTTCTTCTATTATTATACAACGGAGTAAGTGTAATTCTTCACATATACTACCTCCGTCCCATAATTATTATAACGTTTTTTCCTCTACACACTATTCAACACGTAATTTGAGGAGCATCTTACTTATCTAAATAATACGATTTAAATTTTCTATTGTCCTATGATTATAATACACAATGTTTTTTTTATCATTAATATTTCACTATAGTTTCTTAAAAAATAACGTTTGATCGTTCCGTAATCGATCAAATTTTTTATCGTCATACATATCTAATCAAAATAATATATTTTTATTATTTTTTTGAGATGAAGGGAGTAAATTAGGATCGATTAGATATCATAGTTATTTTAGATTTTTTATTTGTGTTTTACTGATGGATGATACAAAAGTATATTTGTGAGTCCTGTTTTCGAAAAAAGATAAAATGGGGGAGTAAATTAAAATTAAGAAAAAAACAATGAAAAAGACAAAAGGGGTCCAACGCTTTAAAACCAGAGCAGTACAATATGACACAGTTTCATATCCTACTTGCAAGTACGAACTCATCCTCTAGTATCAGCTAAAGGTCACGTTGCAATTATTTTGTAGGGCATGTGTGGTGTCCCTTCCATCTCATGTGATATGTCACACCTTTGCTTAATCCTGAAGTTGAATAAACGAAAGTGTCTGTCATAATGGAATTCAATTATTTGAATATTTATTCATCATATGTCCATTCCTTAACCAAAACCTGCATACCATATGGCTAATTGCAACGCAAGTTAATAGGAGTGACTTTTAGGCCAAGAGAGCTACTTGATAACAATGTGTCAACGTGGATATGTGGCCTTCTCAATTTGCTACTCTTTTGCTTTTGCGTGATACTTTTGATTGGTTCTACAAAGTTCCTGAGACATGATTAATTCTAGATTGACTGATATTGATTGACACAAAGTTCGTACATATTGTTGGAGATTCTACACGCAATTATTCAACATAAATTTTAACGTGAAAATTTTGAAAATCTAGACATAGGGCTGTTTGAAGTGGTTTTAGTTGCGTACAGTTGATTGTAATAAGGAGGAATTAATTGTGAAATTCAAAAAAACACTTTGTTACTTGATTAAAAAACAATTGATTGTAATTTAAATGGATCAAAATAAGAATCAGATTTTCACGTTGAAAGATAAACTACTTCAAAAAGTTTATCTCGATGGAAATCTAAATTTCTTAAAACATTTATAAAAATGACAAACAAATACTCTACAGAATTTAAAATTTAGACTTTTGATTTTGACTAACTTTAAACCCATTGGAACAGGGTCATAGACCGACAATCAAGTGATTTCGCTAGAATGAGTCTAACTCCAAGCGATAATCCAATCAATTTCTTGAGTATAACAAGCTTCACAGGATCAATCATACAAATCACGAATTATAAAATTCTCATCTCAGGATACACATAACAGGCATAGCGGAAGAAGCTTGCGCAACACAATTTGTTAAACTTAATTGAATATGTCTGAAACGTGAATCGTCTTCACTAATACATAAGTCGAAGATAAAATTGCTAATTACAAAATCAATCATTGGGTCATCGATACTACGTGATCAGTGCTTGAATCGTTACCATCAAGATTGTACATGCACATATGTATCGCTGATGGTTAAGTTCCGAGAACTACCCAGCCATGAATATCATGTGCTAAGATGCGTACATCAATATCACCCGAATACAACGAGAAATTTAACAGTAACTAATTAATCAAGCCCTCAAGCAGTATATTAACGGTTTTGGGGACATTAGGGACCCGAATATGATTGAGTATAAAGTGCACCGACGGGACCCATGCCCGTGGTAAGTGGACCAAATGTGCACCAATTGATAGGTTGTACACGTTACTGATATACATCAACTAATCATAACTAAGGTACGTTACCGAACACTTACGCTGAATTAAAGCTACAACCGATCGACAACATGCACGGATCAAACATTAAAAAGGAGATTGTCCAATAATGGGACGTGATATTAACACACGTACACCCTCCGTCCCCAAATATAATGAATAGTTAGACTCGACATACGAATTTATATTTATGTTAAATTTTAGTAATAGAGGAATTTATTATGTCAAATTAAAAAAAACTTAATGAAATATAATGTAATAAATATTGATTGTTTTTTTATATTTTTTTGATAACAACTTTGTGACAAAAAGACGTTTGTTTCTTGACAGCTAGGGTTGTAAATGAGCCCAACCAAACCGAGTCGGATTTATCTTGGACTCGGCTCATTTAAGAATTTAATTAGGTTTGGTTTTGTTCAAATTTGATTCGAGTCTAATCGAACCGAGTCTGTTAAACTTGTTTCATAAATAATTAGGTTTGGGTTCGACTTGTCTCTGATCATATACTCATTCGACCCTAATTAAGCTCGAGCCGAGCCGAGCCTTTCATTAATAAGTCACAATACCTTTAGAATTTAAGTTTAGAAATCATTATTAAAACCACTACCTAAAAATTTAAATTGATTAAATTGACGACATTGAAAATAAAAGATAATATGCCAATTGACTTTAAATTGAAAAAATCATTTTATCTGGGCACAGAATCACCTAATAGTAGTTCTATTAATATATATAAAGATATGATAGTTTTCATAAAAAATAAAAAATATATAAGATATGAGAATTTTATATGACTCTTGAATATTATGTATATATTTATGAAAAATAAATCATATATGTATACATATAAATGACTTGGTGAGTATATAAATGAGATTTCAAGCCGAGTCATAAATGGCTCAAGCATAACTTTTTAATTTCACGAGTTTAAAGTTAAGCTCAAATTTGGTTCACAAGTTTTATAAATGATACTCGAGTTAAAACTTTTATCGAGTCGAGCTAAACAGGTTCGCGAATAGGTTTGCCTTATTTATAGTCCTAAACACAGCCTAAATACTCCCTCCGTCCCAATAAATATATAATACTTTCACTTTTTATACTATTTAATACGTATTTTGAGAAATTTTATTTTTTATCCTAACGATACGACAAAATTACGATCTTAATATCGGATTAAAATACGCAACTCAAACTATCATTAATGGTCGATACAACTCAAACTATCATTAATATTTGATGATAATTTTATAAAAAAAATGATGTTAACGTTAGTCAAAGTTCACATCGATCAATGTATAAAGTCAAAAAATTGTATCTATGTTAGGATGAGAGGAGTATATAAATGTTGTCTATATATCTTTAGACAATGAAAAAATCAAAGATAAAATTGTTTTTTTTAATTTTATTTTTTGAAAGGATCTAAAGATAAAGGATTAGTTGTCCTATATTTGCCAAATCAACTGTAATTGTCATTGATGATGTTGATTGGCGGCGGTGTTGGTGTTGACATTCAGGCATTGGCGGCACACACAATGCAAATGGATTTATTGTCCATTGTCTTGTTTGCGTCTTGGATTCTTTATTTGTTCAACTTATCTCGAATCATCGATGATTTAGTATCTTTTTAATAAAAAGGCGTGTACGCCTTTGGCCAAAACCTTGAGCAAATGTATGCCACCTTGTTAACTTGAGCAAATGGCTATCAACCAATCAAATATGGGAAAGTCATCGGTGCTATAGTAGCAGTCAAGTAATTGTTATTGCATTGCACCTCTTCTTTCCGTAAAATACACCTTTAAAAATAAAAAATGACACAATTCACAATACAACAAGATGCAGTTCACGAGAAGAAGAGGTGCAATGCAACAGCAGTCAAGGCGCTGCTGCTACAGCACCAACGACACACCCATCAAATATTCCATGTAATCCGTCACATAATATATATAATTTTTTTTGGATTGTCTGAATTTATTTATAATCTTTTTTTAATCAATATTTAATCTAAAAAAAACACATGAATCATATTGTGTTACAATACATCCACTATTTCCTCTCACAACAACCCATTATTCCTAAAAAATATTTTTTTTTCATAAAATTTCATAAAAATTCAATACACATATAAATCCCCTTGTCAGATCAAATGATTACAAGTGTTATGAAGTGAAGGGAATATTATATCTTTGCCATGAATTTTTACTTAGTTCGTCTAAAATCTTAAACCGCAAAAATTAAGTACAGAGCAGGCATGTGTGAAACGTTTTCTTTTCCATGTTTTCACAAAGCAGTTATTACCTCCTCATATTAATCGTAATGTTTTTTTATTATTTTAAAATAAATAAAATATTTTTTTATTTTTAATATAAAAAATAAAATAAATTTTATTTATTATAATATACACTCATTAACTTCTTTTCTATCCGTTACAATAAATCTCGCGATTAATATAAAATGGAGGGAGTAATTACGTATAGAGAGATTGGATGGGTCTGAAATTCTATGAAAGCAATCTGGCCCAATCCAAAAGGGTTGAAGAGGAATGAGTAGCCCATTACCTTTGATGCCCACCAACGAGTTATAGTGGGAGGCAAGGTACATTGCACTTTATGCTTTGGTGATGGTCCACATTATTTTGTCATGCTTGCTCTTCAACCACTAGGAGAGTTCGTTTGGTGATTGGAAAAAAAATGTATGTTGATCTAAACTAGTCTCTAGTACAAATTTTGTAGATACAGAAAACAACATGTTGGGAACTTAGCTTCTCTCATAAGTTTTTCCCCACATTTATCTAAAAACGCACACCTTCATCGAGAAAGAAGAAGAAGAAGAGGGGGAGAAATTAGTCAGGTGTTTCAATAACGAATTACCTACTACGTTTCAAACTTTTAATCTATGATATTCAATATTTTGGGTTTAAATTCAACATCATGCTCTTTAACTTTTCTACATTTGAATAAAAATCACTTAGATTTGGTTTGACAATAATAGTGTCTAGCCACAACAAAAAGACAGCCTAGCTAGTTGCAGATAGTACAAGATGCTTTGAATGGAATGTACTCCATACTCTAGATGCCTTGCACCTTTGTTTCCCTTTGTTCAACCCTTTTTTGGTAGGACGCCAAAGATGAATGCAAGCATTTTTTTTCTCCATAACAAAAAATACAAAATAAATAATACAAGCATCTTTTCTTTGTTACTGTTACTTTATCCACTTTCGAGCATTCACAATGATAATTGTCATATTTCAGAAAGTTATTTTATAATTTGATAATAAATAATAAGAAATGATATTTTTAAGGATAAAAATGATTTATCCAAGACAAAACTTCTCATGTTTTTTTGGATAAAAAATTCTTTCTCTCCACAAAATATCTTGGATATAGTAAATGAAAACTTGACAATATCAATTTCCTAGATAATATAAAATTTTCATAATTTAACAGTACTATTTGAATACTATCATGTTATATTTTCCCATTTCTCAACAACCTTCTTATTTGCTTTGATTTTATGACAATAAAAGGATAAAATGTATGACATGATACTATATAGCATTGTCAAAGCTCAAGCCAAATTTAGCACTAACTTTAACATTTTCAAAATTAAACATAAATAATATTTGTCCATTAGAGTGCACCAATGTAAACAAAATGCTATATTTTGATTTTGACTCAACACATAGCACTTTCATTGGATATGCTCTTAGTCTTGTTCTTTATCCATATTCTTCGCAACACTTGATTCGGGTCTCATTATCCGGTCAGATAGATTGTTGACGATATGAACAAAGGTCCATTAAGAATTGTAAACATATTATTTTTTCGGTATTTTTCATTTTAGATCTGTCAACACTCATATTCTTTACACTGGAATACATACATACGTCTCTAAACTTGCTCAACTAACATAAATTTTACGCCTTCTTAATTTGACCTTAACTTTTATAGACTTTGAGTTATTGCGTGTACATATTGGTATGAGAGCAACTCGGACATGATGAATAGATATGGTGGGGGTGAAATTTGAAGGGTGTCTTTTCAAGATAATAGTGGGCAAAGAATGGTATACCTTATCCGATCTGCCGTGTTCTTAAAAATATAGTTAGGTTTTCGATTACTTTATGTTGACGGAAGTATGAGAACAACGTCCTCATAGATAAATCAAAATATATCGAATATGATGTAAATTCATGATTGTGATATACTAATATGAAGGAGGACAAAGTGGTTGACGGGCCGTGCGTCTGAAACACGACGGTGCCTGATGCCTTGTGATTCTCTAGACACGGCAGAGCAGGCCGTACATCCTGCCCACAGCCGTGTGGGATGGCTGATTGGAATTCCTGAGCATGTCTGTAACTCGGACCACGACTCAAAGATTAAGATTTTATTAAATCTTTTTTTAATTGGTTTATCAATATAACTCATGTTATTAATCGATAATCAATTAAAAATGATCTAATATGATATGTAATCTTTTTTTCACATGAAGCTTATGTATATGTTATCACTATTCGTGATTGTGTGGTATGCGTGTTTTTATCCCATTACTTAGATTTTCTACAATCTACTATCTTCAAATTCTTTCGTATATGGGATGGTGACGAGATGTTCCTTCAATTATGGAGAGTGTGGGTGGACACCACACCATATAGTTCTCATATGTATCGACATTTCTCAAGAATGGAGCTGCCATTTTACTGTGCCAAAAGTGCCCAACTGCAATCTCTTTTCTACTCCCACCGTCAAATTTACTTTGCAACCTAGGTGTAGATAAATTAAAGTTAGGAGTCGTACCTGGAATGATCTATAATCGTTTTATATAAATTTATCGTAAAATATTTATGATAATTATATTTCAATCCTGGACCAGTGACGTAAGTTTTTTACGTCGTTTAGACGAATAACGAAACTTTTCAAAATATATGTTGAATAATACGATGATGATGTAACGTTACAAAATTAACGGAGTTAGAGAGAGAAGTTGATATACACTCTGAGCGAAGTTAGCACATGTGTTAGCATGTCAGTTGCTTAAAAGCAAAGTCTTGGTTGTTAAGAGTGGAATAAGTGGTTAGTGACGTAGAAACACGGATTTCACATTTAAAAACCATGTGCCTGGTAGTTAGCAGCAATATTTTCGTAGCGAACTCATGCTCATTGTCTACTCCTAGCTACAAGGACTTGGGCATTGGAGCTGGATCGTCTGTTGTTGCTTTGGGACAGCAAACTTGCTGTTTATTGATCCAACGGTGCAGAATTCACCATCAAATAAAACAAGAAAAAAGATTTCACTTTTTTTTTTTTTGTTGTCATTGGATGCAGGATGCCTTGCTGTGGACTGTTCAACAGCGGGGGATTCTGTTCCTGGCAGCAAGGGTAGCACTTGGATTGAGCCCTTCTGGCCCAATGACCAGATGGCTGAATGGGCAAAAGACATCCAAAAGGTCACAACGCCTACAGCTCAAAGGCCTAAATCCAAAAGACCGAACGCCCATAAGCCCAAAAAGCGAAAAGCCCAAGAGTCAAGAGCCCAGATGATGTTCGGCCCAAACAAGGCTTCTACGTTTTCCTTTGATCCATAAAGGATGTTCTGGATAAGAGTACCACATGTGGTCCAAGATCCATACAAAAGGGGGCTGCATGAATCTGGGCCCGTATAGGGAGCAGGACCACATTGCCACATGTAGTAGTAGAATGAATGAACAATCTATATGTAGGCAAGGCACATGAGTGTGTTCCTGAAAGGAAGTATAGTGTGGACAAAATCCCTTATGTTTGTTACACACTAAATGAGTAAAACATCAAAAAATGTTCAAAAAAACGAAAGCAAGAACCTACTCCGCGCTACCAATGGTCTCGATAAAACATCATCAATTGATTGTCACGTAATACATGTTGATCTGAAACATGAACTTCACGGACTCCCGAACACGAGTGTTATAGAAAATAAGCTGCTTCAAAAACGTGTTTTTTACAAGACAGGGCGATTTCTGGGAATTTGACTCTTTTTGGATTGTAAGATGGCAGGGGACCATGAAAGATCATGGTCACGTCCACCAAGCAATGCCACCACCAGTCCGCCGCACCCACCACCAAACCCTCATGAATATATAATGGGGCAAAGTGAGCTGCCTCACCACCTAGTTCGTTGTACTTTCACTAAGATCTGCCGTGGAAACTCCTACTTGTATTGTTGGATAGAAAGGAAGGCAATGGTGGGCGTGCTACTGTCATCTGTACACAACCATGAATAATGTCGGTGATCGCTCGCTCTGACGAAACACGATGGAAGTTGTGATGAGGAGGAAATCTAAGTGGAGTCCTCGTGGATTGATCCCTTCAACACATTTTTTTCAGATGCCAATTGTATTGTACGCAATGGATCGTAAATATTTTTAATGAAAAGATATCATAAAGGCCACGCGTCTTCAATGTTTGGTTCTTACTCATGGAATTAAAGATCCCTTCTAGTTATCATGCGCAATTGTCATCCTTGCCCTTTCTATAAAGCCACGCAGTCTTCCTTGTAAGCAGTTGTTGATCATTGTCTCAAGTACTACATCAGATAAATAAGTTGTTAACTTTCACATTTTATGATAATTGAATCTTTAGAGAAGATTAAATATGCCATCGAAATAATCGTGACATCATCTGATGATTTAAAGGATCCATCGATCACAATATCCTTTTGGGTCTATCTGGGATTACATTATTGGATGATGTCGAGATCATCTCGACACCATAACCTTGTCGTCGGCATCCAAAACTTTCTCAAGACAAAACAGAAGCAAAAGGACTGGCATACAATAACAGTCCGGATGCACTGAAGCAGTGAGTGACTGACTGCAGAAGCACTGTAGCTCACCAGCAACTCAACAGTTCAAAAAAACCTGCAAGGAACTGTGCATTGGACAACAACACTACAGTAGTCATCAATGCACCACAAATAGGAGAAAAAGGGATCAGAGGTTTCACCAAACAAAAAGGAAGGAAATTGTTACAAGTACTAAGATGTTTGGTTGGTACGAACTGTTTATTCTATTGTCTCTATGCTACTGTTGGAGAATTTGCTCTTTCGCTTCTCCAATCATAGGCAAGCAGGTTCCAGTATTGATTGGCTATTGTACTGCAGGATAAACGTTGCAACTCTCATCGCATACAATGACAATTTACAAATTCCCGTCAGAGGCTGATGACTAGATAATATAGAGATTATTTTCTTATATCCTCGCACACTCGTATCTCTTCAGTCGTAGTGTTCATGATTCATCATAACTGATTGCAATTCGCAAATTCCACTACTTTTCCCAGCCACCCACCACAGCTCACCAAGATAAATTATTGGTGTATCTTGGAATGATGAATTCATCCAACCAAAGAAGAGAATTTGTGCCCTTCCTATTCAGTTGTTTCAGTTTCCATTCTTAATATCCAAACACATAGCATGTATTCTTAGATTCGAAATTGTGGTCGACCAGCCAAGAAAAATCACTAGAGGAATAAAGTTGACAGCATAAACAAGTTCATTGATAAATGGAAGCAAACCTCACAGATCATTATTCCTCTTCGGATTAACGAGATGCTAGAACATTGATAGCTTTTGCATTAAACAAAACAGATGAAATAAAAACGACGAAATCTGAAGCACAAGAAGCAGCAATCCAACACAAAATAGAGGCAGCTGCTGATGTTTATCACCTATCCAAAGAAAAGGATAACAGAATGCTTGCATCTAGCAGAAAGGGATAAAGTCCATTCGTGCAAGAAAAAACGACGAACGATATCAGATGACTATGTACTCAAAACAAAGCATGCTACCAGAGACAACGGGCATGAAGAATACCAAAAAAAAGAAAAAAAAAAAAAGAAAAAAAGAGAGAAAGAAAAGAAAAGAAAAGAAAAGAAAAAGAAACACGGTCAGATGGGCGACTTGCTCACAAATGAGCTTTCAGCGTTCAATGGACAACATTTCAACCATATCAACACAGTGGAAATCCACACTGTTCCCTCAACGACCCCTAAATTGCCTGCATCATGTATTCGTGTTGTGATTAAAACACTCCCTCCCATTCATATTATAAACAAAATTTGTTTATTTGAATCATCCCAAAATATATTCAAATTTTGTTTATTTGAATCATCACAAAATATATTCAATACATCTCATTTAATAAAATTTTCATATAAAAAAATATCAAAACAATCACCATGCTACATCTTCTCTCACATGTTTATAATAAACCCCACCAACACTCACAAATACTCTCTTCGTTCCATAAAAAATATAATATTATATCATCATTATACTATTCAACACGTATTTTTAGAAGTTTCGTTACTCTATTTAACGACATCAGAAAATTAAGTCACTGACTCAAGATTGAAATATATAACTTAAATTATCATTATTGTTTCACGATAATTTTACGTAAAACGATATTTGATCATCCCACGAACGATTGTAGCTTAAATAACTTTATTGTTGATTTAAACCAACGTTGCGTTTTTTATGGGATGAAGATAATATTTTTTTCCATCAAATTCCAAACAAATTCAACACATATAAAACCGTGTATCGAATCAGCAAGTTGTTTATAATATGAAACGAAAGGAATACATAACATGGAACAGAGGAAGTAAAAAGGACATGCTGAAAGAATCCAAATTCACAACGATGAACGCATCGCAAATTAGTACTGCAGGTACCACGATCAACAATGGAGTCGCTATTCATAAAACAGAAGAGATATATCGCAAAGGAGTCCGACGGATTATGAGTTGCGGATAACAGAATAACTACAACAGGTGGATGGACAAATTCACGGGCCATGAATTGCTACAAGAACATGAAATTGGTACTACATGATACCGGACTTGACGGAAAATAAACAGAACTTATTCCTTCCCTTGGTGACAAATGTGAAAAAATCGAACATGCATGAAACCCACATAAACCGTTCTGTGATTCCCTAGCAAATCTGTTGATACTTCAGTTTATTAATTCTATCACTGTGCTACATGAAGATGCAAATTGTTGGATCTTTCCTCAAGGTTACGAATGACCGAGGAAACCACACAACGAACCGGAGACGAATATGTCAGGTTTTTTAGAGGACACCCAAGAAATTTGTTCTGAGCAAGACTTCATCCGAATCACGGATGAAATGCAAATGAAGAGAAAAACAGGACAGATTTACCCATTGGCATGAACTTTCTTCCCCCAGAAAACCATCGTCCATCCAAGCCACCACATGAATGAGCATCCAGGGTGCATGTCCAATACCAAGGTCAGCAACCCATCACGGCACAATTATAGACAAAGTTACCGGATCGTTTCCTGGCAAGCAAGTCCCACTGAGGCGGTACTTCATTAGGAACCCAAGAGTTCACCTCAATGGTTCCGTCACCCACAGTCCTACGACCACCAATAACAATTAGCCGATCACCACATGCCCTAAAGGCAAGTCCCCAGCCATTCATCGAGTCTGCACGTTCGGGCAACCTGCCCACTGTAACCCAAGTCTTTGTTACCTTATTGTACTTCCTCACCTCCATGTCAGCATAGTCAGCAGCATACAATTGGTTATTTACAACTGCAACCAGTGGTGGAGCCTCGGCGGCAGCAGGAGTCTCATTCTCCCGATCAGCACCACTCTTCACCGGCGACATGTTAGGAATCTCCTTCCAAGTCTTTGTCTGCAAATCGAACTCCTCGCCGCAAGTTAGAACCCCACTTGCTCCTATTCCACCAATGACATAAAATTTGCCATCCATGAACACGGCGGAGCACATCTTCCTAGGTTTATTCATGCTAGGAAGGGTCTCCCATGTCTTCTTTTCTGAGTCATACAGCTCCGCGGAGCTATGAATATTACCAAGAGAGTCACAACCACCTGCCAGAATAGCAATCTCCCCAAGACTTGCAGACCCAAACAAACATCTAGGAGCGTTCATCCTCATCCCGGAAGACCAAGAATTTGTAAGAATACTATATCTGTATGTAACGTATGAATCTACCTCCTTTCCAAATACAAGGAGTTCGGTGCCAACAGCCAACGATTCCTTATCCGAACACATGAAGCACTCATTGGAGCTCATCCTAGGCAAATGCATCCAGAGTCGCGTAACAGGATCAAAAGCATCCCATTCAAGAAGGTGGCATGAAAAGTATACCCAATGTTCAGTTATCCCATTCATCCGCCTCAGCCTATATATCTCCCCACTCCGAATCAATGACCTAAAACCCCTGTTCAAAGAGGCAAGGGAGCCATAATCAGCTCTGGAACAACGAAGAATGCAATTGATCGACATGTCACGACCAATCGAATGAATCAGGTTATCTGAGTCCGAGCTATTCCCAGCTTGACGCTGATTCCCAGATCGTTGATGAACAAGCTCCCCAGACAATGGACCTGCATTAAGCTGGATTCTGCGGAATCCTCCCACAGAATCCGGTGTCTTAGACATTTTCCTTAACACCCCATTCTCGATCTCTGGAACATTGAGCTTGTCTAATCTTCGCTTCCGATCAGAAACCTCCACATCTGGACAGAAATTCATGAAAGCCCAGTTGCTGTCTTGATCACAGGAACCAAGAAACGCCCAGGAAACATAGCAAGGATGCCCTTCCAACATGACTGAACAATGAGATTGATTCGAAATATATAAGACTATATCGTTCTTTGATAACTGAATCACCAAAATCACCACCCAGTCAACGACCTATTCAATTGGACATGAATACATAAGTTTCAATACAGATTCAGATTTACATTTAATGTGAAAGGAAACCAAATATATTTCACAAAATGAGGAAATTGAACTCACAAGCAAACTACTAACTATAACTACAACTGCTTTTATTGAATTGATAGGTTGATTGACGTATGCGTTTCCCGATCTGAATCTGATAAACAGCAACCGAGTCAAAATTGGATGGCGAAATCCCATCCAATTTTGACTCCCTAGGGTTCCAACCGTTGTATCAAAGTGATCAATCAAACAAATGATATTACACAATTAGAAAGGATATGCATATCAAGAATCAATCTTCCACTTCACAGAATTCATAAATGCCCAAATTAGTAGATTCATCACCTAAGCCCGAAAAATCGAGCATTTTGAGGAAACTAAAAAAATCACAAGAACATAAAAATGCAAAACCCACATCATCAAATCAACGAAGCCTAACCCATGATTTATTATCCAAAAAGACAACAACCCATGTCAAGATTCGGCAGTTAAATCTCTGGGAAATGATCGAAGCATCTAGCTTTATTATATTTCCAGACAAGGAATAATTAGTTGATGAGATCTGTTATACACTTCATAATTAATTAATAAACCGATTCATGATAAACAATGAATAGAAATGAGAAGAGAGACAGAGACAGAGACAGAGACAGAGGAGGACGATAAAGAGACTTACTTGATTGGATACTTGTGAAGGAGAAGATTAAAGATTTGATTTGGTTTTGATTTGGTTTTGATTTGGTTTTGATTTTTAGAGGAGAAAATGAAACCAGTTTAATTTGTATGTGTGTGTGGATTTGGAGTTTAATCAAAGATGGGCAAAAATGGAAAACTAAAGTGATTTGGTCATCTAAACAAAGAAAAATAACTACTTCCCAAAAAAATGGGAAATGAGGAAAAGGAGAGAAGCAGATAGATTGAGTTAGGTATGTTCTCTGCTGTGCTCTCATGGTCCTTTGTTCGAGTCATTCTCTCTCTTAATTGAGTTCTCTCTCTGTGGAGTTGTGGATTTGGGTGTGAATTTGGATTTGTGTTTTGCCTTTTGGGGGCTCTGTATGATGTTGTGCAAGCCAATGTTGAATGCCCTTTCGAGGTTTTTGTACGTGGACAAAAATTTTTTTATAGACAAATTTTTTATCCTCATTGACCCATGTTTGTGTACACATTATAAATAATTTATATTGAACGTTGATTTTACGCAAATGGCGTTTCATTGGGAATGATATCGATACACGAGACGTTGGAATAAGTATTGATCCGTATGCTATCTTAAAATATGTCTTATAATGTGAAGTAGTAGGCAAATAATTATGTTAAGTAGTTGGCAAATAATTTGTGATTTATAAATTTCGTCAAAAAAGATTGGTCAATGATAAGCAATCATTGTCAGAATCACAGGATCATGTGTTCAACATCTTATAGAAGAATTAGGAACGGAATTCTTTGATGCAGTTATAGCAAGGGTAAACGACGGTAGATTTCTTAGGTGCGTTGAACGACATCCGATTTTTACAAATCATCCCACAAATAAGAATAAGATGCGCACCAAGAGCAAAACTACGCTGCCAAAGCATAAACTGAATCAAAATCTGCCACATTCCTTTTCATAATTATGTTGATTCTTGTGATGTTTTGATAATGACAAATGTCATTGTACTTATTTTTACAAAAGTTGTTAATATTCAGTTTAGTACCAAGAGGCTAATATCAGGATGCTGTAAGTAAGGACACAAACAGGATTGACTCAAATTCAGAAAAGGAACTTAAAACTAATTCGAGAAATGACACTCAGGATCTCAACCTTATGTCACAACTCAGAGGCAATGCACATGAGATACAATATGGGAGTTGCAATACTATCACGCAGTGTCATGCGCATTGTAAACAGGTTGATATTTTTATTTAGTCAGTCTTAGTTGTGAGCACTTAGAAATTTGGATTTATCTTATTCTGATTTTATGATGAACCCCATCTTTGAAAAGAACTGATTCTTGGTAGAGATACAGTTTTGTAACAGAATTCGTAATTTTCAGATAAAAATTTAAAAGGATTTATTTCACTGAATATTTTCATCGACCAATTGCTTCGAAAATTAAATCCTTTAATAGAAAAAATATTTTTTACTAATAGGAGAAATGTTTTGATTAAAACGATTTATTTTTTACGAATTGTCCTAGTTTTTAGGGGATGCGGAGAAACTGTTTTTTTACTAGTCTTTTGTTCGTTTCCTCACACGATCTCCTTCTCTTTATTATGGTTCTTTCACTTACTATATGAGAAAAGGTGAAAATGTTTTTCTGGTTATCGAATCACAAGTTTTTACATCATCCTAAGTTTTTCAAGGCATCTTGTAAAACTGGTTTTCAATTATTCAAGAGGCTCGAAGTTTTGAAAGAAATAAGGTATATTCGAACCTATTAGTGCTCATGTCTATGCTGATAAAATGAAGGTATCAAGTCAGTAGTCATTTGTTTGAGTATGTAGTTCTGTTGTTTTTGTCCAACACCACTCATTGAGTGCTCTGCTACTTAGAGAACCCGGACTTAGGTTTGTATAGGTGTCTGCAGTCACTGAAAGTGTGTCTGTATTTGGAGTTTTACTAGTCTAAGGATAGATTAGGGGAAATAAACTTGTAGGAGTGATTACAAGTAGAGTCTTGCAGGTGTCTGTAAGCAGAGATGATAGATTGTATTTCGAATGATTTAATACATTGTTTTGTCTCTACACTGGATGTAAATCCTTTACTAAGTTGGGAACGAACCAGTATAAATTTTGATGTTATTTATTTTTCTACACTGTTTGAAAATTACAAAACTGGAATCTGTATAATACAAAAACTGATTCATTATAACAAACCGGTATATTACAGTTTCAGTATATCATTTGAGAAAAATTTGAAAATCTTGAAATCCTCAATTCCCCCCTCCCCCTCTTGAGTATTTTTATGACTAAAAACTAACAATTAGTATCAGAGCCTGACTTGTTAAACGCTAATCACGTGAGAAGGAGATCAGCAATGTTTTCACACGAACTAAGAGAGGGTCTCTTCGATGGTAGCTACTTCTCATACTGAAAGGAGCGAATGGAAACGTACATACAAGCTGAAGGTTTCCAACTCTGGTAAATCATAAGATCTGCAACACTCAAGATTGAGTACAAGAATAACAGAGGTGAAACAGTAATCAAACCTGGAGAGAGATGGGATAAAACTGACTTCAACAAAATGGAAAAGAATACCAACGCTAAGAAATTACTCTTATGGGGACCGTCCGCTAAAGAATGCAACAGAGTCTCAGCATGCAAATCTGCAAAGGAGATATGGGATAAATTGCAAGTTGTATATGAGGATACTAATCAGGTAAAACGTTCCAAAATTGATCTTTTGAACTCAAAATATGAACTGTTCAACATGAAAAAAAATGAATCTATCTCTGAAGTGTATATTAGATTCACTGACATTGTAAATGAGGTAGATTCTTTGGGATAAGCTATTTCCATAATTTATCCTTTCTAAACTTAACTTGAGGAAGACCTCTTATTAAGTTACCTAAGGATAATTTTGTCATTATTTTAAAGTTTAGATGTGCTAACCTCTTATGGCATAGTCAATTTGTGTCATCTGTATTTTTAGTGTAAAAATATGTGACTTGTGTAGACTGTGATAAGTTGAAGTCTACTGCATAGATGTTTCCTAATCTATGACCTATCAGTTTAACTTCTTTGGACTCTTTATCTATGACTCTATATATGTTATTAGTAAAAGCCACTTCATAGTTCTTATCACACAATTGGCTAATGGAAAGTAAATTATGTTCAAACCCTTTAACACAAGCAACATTCCTAAAGATTAAGGAACCTGTACCAAGGGTTCCATAACCTTTAGTTTTACCTACTTTGCCGCCACCAAACACGACCAAGGGACCTTATTTTTTTTCCGTAATCTTACAATATTCTCTTGTTCCCTGTCATGTGCCCTGAGCAACAACAATCCAAACACCATGATTGATCCTGTATTTCTTACAATCACACATGCAGCATTTACATGGTACCCATAATCATGGATCTTTATTTGTTAGTCTTAGGTATCCACATTCGAATAGGTTTCTTGTGTGGTCCCCAACACTGAGAGGCTTTATGGCCGAACTTACCACAACTGTAGCAGTAGACTTTGGTTTAGCCTTGGGTCTTCTGCTTGGATGTTTCTATCCACTCTACTACATATTGCACATGCAGCAGTGTTGTCTGTATGGTCTCTTTGACACACGAAGAGAACCCCTATTCCATACAGAGTAATTTGGTGCAAATTGAGATTTCCCAAATCTCCTGTAAGCTTGACAATAAGTTATATACTCATTTCTTTAACAGTATGCGCGTGAGGGGGTTTCTTGACTTCTTTTGCTGTATTAGTAGAAGTCTTGGGCTTCAAGGACTGTGCAACAAAGACTTTTGCTTTGTTCTTGTACTTTGCAGTAGAGGAATTCCTCTTCTGCACAGTGTTTGCAGACAGGTCAACCTTTACAGGTTGTGCAGTAGAGACCTTACTAGTCTGCATCCTGATTGCAGATGTCTCACCCTTCTGCAAGTCTTTCATAGAGACATCCTTTGTCCCTTTGATGTTGGTTGCAGACGAGTTTGCCTCATGTAAGTGAACCTTTTCACTGAGCCAACTTTTGTATCCAAGCCCAGACCTATCCCATGGATATTGTCATGTGATCAATGCTTTTTGCAGATTCAGAGATTTACCATTCCATGCATCCACTTGGGCTTGGAGCTCAGTATTTTTCTTGATGAGTGAGTTCATCATCTCAGTGAGAAGTTTAACCTTCTCCTTTGATTTATTGAGTTTGTTGTCTATCACAATTAACTGACTTTCGAGGTTGTTAATTTCTTGATAGGCAAGATTGTAATTCTTTTTGAGATTTACAATCAACTATGTTTTCTTTATTCTCTCTTGAGAGAGCAATAAAGCTTTCAGAGGTCTCTTGAAGAGCCTCTTTCAGTTCCTCATTTGAGGCATCAGAGTTTGAGAAGTCAAATACCTTCTTGTCGTCGTCAAACCTGGCCATAGACACAGCTGAGCATTTGAGATCGTTTCTTAGTCATCTGAGTCTGTGTCACTCCAAGTCTTTGCAGCATAGGCTCTTGCCTTCTCCTTCTTGTTAAAGGCTTCTTTTGGGTCCTTCTTTTTCTTGTGTGCGGACGACTAATGTGGCGGTCTTCTGTACTGTGCAGCAAAGTGCCCTGTCTTGACACAGTTGTAGCAGTCTGCTTCTTTAGTTTTGCTGGCACTTAGTTTCTTTATGTTCTTCTTCTTGAAGAGCTTTCTGAATTTCCTTCCCAGGAGTGCAAGCTCCTCAGTTATGCTTTTGTCACTCTCAGACGAGATGCTGTAGCTCTCCTCGTCTGTTATAGTCTTCAGGATTCTCTCTTGAGCTTTGAAGGACAGTGACTTTTTCCTGCCTTCATCTATTTGCCCCTTCTGCTCCACTCCTAGATTGCAGGTGTGCAGAACGCCATAGAGTTATGCCAATGTCATTTTGGTAAGGTCTCTCGACTCTCTAATGGCGGTTGTCTTTGTCCCCCAGGCCTTCCCGAGAGATCTCATGAACTTAAGGCTCACCTCTTTGTTATCGAATTTTTTTTTTAAAGTTTTGAGATTATTGATGAGAACATTAAACCTTTCATAGATGTTTATAAGGTTCTCATATGCTCTCATCGAGACCCAGTCGTACTGCTGCATGAGGACATCCTTTTTATTTTCGCGGATTTCGTTTTGCCCTCATTTCTCAGAAGTAGTGCTTCCCATGCTTCCTTCGCTGTAGTGGTATGGACCACAATCTCGAACATATCGTTGTCCAGAGTCTTGTATATCTGATTCTTGGCTCTTCAAATGGTTCCATATCTAAATCAAAGGGTTCCATATCTAAATCAAATGCTAACAAATTTTTCAAATGTAGAAAAACAGGGCACTTTCAAAAGGACTGTCCCATGTGCAAGCTTGACACACCAAAGGTAAGGAAAACAAGATTTTCAGAAGCTGATGTTAAGAAAGCCATAGTGGTCGTCTGTGAAACTTGGGGTAAAATCTACTCAGAAAGTGATGATGAAAATGAAAAAGCAGAAAATAAGGACAACAATGCAAAAGAATGCTTGATGGCCTTGAAGGATGAAGATGACGATATAAATGATGAGATAGATATTGATTTCAACTCGCTGAAATGTGATATACATATTCGTCACAAGGATAGTGTAATTGAGATCTGTACTACCTTCATTGAAACACATGAAAAATTATTGTCTGTGAAAAATGTTCTTGATGACAATGTTGCTGATTTAAGAGTGGATCATAGCAAGTTGAAATAGAAGAATGATGAACAACTGACTGCAAATGATTTACTGAAACATGATATAAAGCAAGTCAAAGACAAGAACGTTGAGTTGCGGTTCATCATCAAGGACTAGTCCATTAAGTTCAGCAGACTTGAAATGAAGTACAGATTTGTGAAAGAAACGAGTAGTGTAGATAAACAAGCTAAAATTAATGTGTGTACTGGTGAGAACAATGGATTATTCTTAAAGACACCAACTGTTAATAAAGAGAATGATGTGTTCAATAGATTCCCAGGAGGTAGGCTACACCTAACCAAACTGCTAGACAAAGCGAATACTCTTGCACTAGTAATGCCACCAAAAGATGTTGTTAGAAGGTAACCTTGGGAGAGAAAAAAATATATCGACTTACCAGGCGACCGTGTTTGCATGATGTGTGGTAGTAAAGGACATGTTATCAATGAATGTGCAAAAATGCTCAAAACTATTGAGACTTATATTTCAGTGGAAAAAAAAAAGCAGGTTATAATATTCTTCCAACTCCAAAGTACTGGAATGTTAGAAAGAAGGGGACCAACGAACAATGGGTTCCTAAATCAACGAACTAAACATATTTGCAAGCTCAAGTGAGAGGAAGAAGCACTTGATACTTGGACAACGGGTGCTCACATCACATGACAGGAGAAAAATCTCTGTTCCTCTCGCTGGAAGCCTCAAATGGAGTAAGCGTTACCTTTGGTAACAATGACAAAGGACTAATTGATGATTCTGGTAAGATAGGATTAACACTTCAATACTCCATAGACAATGTCCTCTACATCAAAGGTATAAAGCACAACCTATTACGTATCTCTAAACTTCGTGACAACGGAAATGGTGTGGAGTTTACAAAAACTCACTGTGCTTTCAAGAGTGTGAATACAGGGACTGCGTTACTGCAAGAGAATCGGGTCAAGGATGTGTACAAGATCTCTCTCAATGAGATTCTTAAGAAGAAACTCAGCTGTCTAAGTGTGCAAATGATACTCCACTTCTATGGTATAAACATCTAGGACATGCTAGCTACCATTTGCTCAAAAAACTCAACTCATTGAATCTGGTAGAAGGTCTTCCTTCCATGAGGTATAAAAGTGAAAGGTTGTGTGGTTTGTGTATAAAAGATAAACATGTTTGAAAGTCACAGAAATAACCTAGAGGGAGGGTGAATGAGTTATCTCAAACATTTTACTAGGCAGTGCAGTAGAGTTGTGAGATAGTCTGCACTACCTAAGTCTATTGTAATATTGCGAAAGTTCTACAATTGAGATTTTAGATTTGAAAAGCTTCTCTCTTTGAACTTTTGAGTTCTTTACTAACAGTTGTAAGAATGAAAAATCAGTGCGGAAAAGAAAATGAGACAGAATTTTATACTGGTTCAGACATCTGTTACCAACAAGTAATAGAAGTTTACTCCAATCTTTCCTTGGTGACCAGTGTAGTCAAGGTGAGAGGAGGTTTACTAGTTTTTGTTTTAGGCTTACAAGATGAAGAACCTAGATCTTATAGTGCACTGCTGCAGTTGTTATTCTTCACTTGCATACTAGTGAACCTTCTTCATAAATCCTAAATCTTCGATTCAGCTTACGTACAGCGAGTCTTCAAGGCTTTTTCTTCGTTTGAAAGCTTTGAAATGATATTCAAGTTTTTCTCAGAGTTATCCACCTTGTTCTCTGCGCTGTGAGTCTCCTTTTATAGACTCAGGGAATCAGAACCCGTGACTATACTATCTGATAGTAACAGCTCTGTCCTCTACTGCAGTAGACTGACCTGGATTCACCTTTTCTGATCCAGTACACATCACCTTTGCCTCAACTTCTCGTTTTTTTACCCCTTCCTTGTTCCTTTCCATTTCAACACAACTTATACTGTAACCAGCCTCATACACCAGGTCTACTGCACGTCTCTGCTACATGAGCTCTGCTGCACAGTTTTCATATCCAGGCTTTGTGCAACTTCTCTTGCACCAAGTACGAAAGCCAGTCTGCTGCAACTTAGCTCCCACTCAAAAGCTTCCAGACCTCATATGCTCATCCTGCTAGTATAGCCTTGTCTGCATCCAACATTGCACTCAGTCTTTTACAATTCAGCTTGCATACTTGCAATGCAATATGGCTCACTTCACTTCGCTTTTGGAACAGGCCTTGAACGCAGGAAAGGTCCTAGATCATGAGAACCCTGAGACACTTTTACTGTTGTATACAGTTGATCTTTGGCCTTTAAATTTTTAGTCCGTGGTAGTCTGTATTTCCTCATCCTTCTACACTCTACTGCATGCTGTGGCCTGGTCTGCTGCATACGTCTGCTGCACCCTGCTGCCCTAATATGCAATTATCTAACTAATTATTACAGCCTAACCATCTATTACATACATAATTTATTCTTAAGTTTTGTTCATCAATTTCTATACAAACGGAGGGATTGCATATTTCTATCAATGTTAAATCTTCATTTAAGACGAAAGGAGTGTTAAGTACATCAAAACCTCAACAGGTCATTCACATGGATCTTTGTGGTCCCATGAGGGTAAGAAGTAGAGGAGGAAAGAGGTTTGATTTTGTTATTATAAACGATTTCTCTAGATACCTTGGGTTATCTTTTTAGCTAACAAGAGTGACACTTTTGATAGATTTGAAAGTTTCATTCGAACGGTTGAAAATCAAATTGAGTGTAAACTAGTGTCTCTTAGAACTAACCATGGCATGAGTTTGATAATGCTGCATTTATTGAATTCCATAGGAAAATAGAGTGGAATACAACTTCTCAACCCCACACACAACATAGCAAAATAGGATGGTTGAACGCGAAAATCGGTCCTTATAAGAGATGGCCAGAACAATACCACTGGACAACACTCTACCACAAAACTTTTGGGTAGAGGCTGTTAACACAACTGCATATATCCTTAATAGAGCCTTTATAAGGCCGATTCTAAAAAAGACTCCCTATGAACTTATCTTTGGTAGAAAACTTAATATAGCACACTTAAGAAGATTTAACTGTACATGTTATGTGCTAAATAATGATAAAGATAACCTAGTAAAGTTTGATCCTAAAAGTGATGAGGCTGTGTTAGTTGGATACTTCTCACATAGTAAGGTTTATAAAGTTTACAACAAGAGGACTATGAGTGTTGAAGAAAGTATCCATGTATTATTTGATGAAGTTGACTCACTCCCTAAACCTATGCAGGATGATGATTATGATGATCTAGCTGCGAATCATAGAAAAGATCACAAACCAATGAAAAAGGACAAAGTCATTAAAGACTGATCACAGTCTAGATTATTGATGACTGACAAAGTCATGGAAGACTGGTCACAATCCCTTCGAATGAATTGGTTCTCCAAAACTAGAAGCATAAAAGTTCACATCCACTGACTCAAGTGATACGAGATCTAAACAATGAAATGCAAACAAGGTCCAAGGCATCATCATCAACACAGCATATCAATATTTGTGCATTCTCTGCCTTCCTCTCTTTGAATGAATCTCATGATGTTTCTGATGCATTGAGTGGCAATGATTGGATTTGTGTAATGCAAGAAGAACTTAATCAATTCGAGGGAAACAAAATTTGGCGTTTGGTACCAAGGCCCAATAACCACCCTGTTATGGGCACCAAATGGATGTTTAGAAACAAACTTGATGACTTTGGTGTGGTGGTTAGAAACAAAGCTAGATTGTTTGCAAAAGGATATAGTCAAGAAGAAGGAATAGATCATTAGGAAACTTTTGTCCCAGTAACTAAACTTGAGACCATAAGGTTATTAGTCGCACTAGCTGCATACATGGACTTTAAACTTTATCAAATGGATGTAAAAAGTCCATTCTTGAATGGTAATTTAAAAGAGGAAGTGTATGTAGAGAAACCACTTGGCTTTGAAGATCCATCCTATCCTAACTATGTGTATAAATTAGACAAAGCACTTTATAGCCTAAAACAGGCTGCTAAAGCCTGGTATGAAAAGTTGTTTGATTTTTTGGTTTCAAATGGCTTCAGGAAAGAAGAAATGGATAAAACGTTGTTTATCAAAACAAAAATCGAGGCTTATTAGTGGTTCACATCTATGTACACGACATTATTTTTGGTGTTACTAATAATTCTCCGTGCAAGGAGTTTTTCAAGTTGATGGAAGGTTAGTTCGAGATGAGCATGATGGGAGAGCTCAACTTCTTTCTTGGACTCCAGATTAAGCAATCTGAGCAAGGAACACTGATTCATCAACACAAGTATCTTGCTGAGCTGTTGAAAAAATATATAAAATGAAGGATGCTAAGTCATGCGACACTCCAATACCAATCGCTTGTAAAATGGATGAGGATTGCAAAGGTAAGAGTGTGGATCAGAGAAAATACAGAGGTATGATTGGGATCACTTTAATATTTAACAACAAGTAGACCTAACATTATTTTTCGTGTATGCCTGTGTGCTCGTTTTCAAGTTAACCCTAAGGAGTCACATTTAAAAGCAGTGAAAAGTATCTTAAGACACTTAAATGAAACTCAAAATTAAGATTATGGTACCCCAGAGGAACAAGTTTTAATTTGGTAGGGTATACTGATGTAGATTTCGCTGGTTACTTAGTTGACAGGAAGAGTACATCCGCTACATGTCATAAAATCGGTTCATACTTGATGTCTTGGTGTTCAAAGAAACAAAACTATGTTGCATTGTCCATTGCAGAAGCTAAATACATACATGCTGGTCTATGTTGTGCTCAAATTATATGGCGAAAGCAACAATTAAATGATTTATGAGTCAAGTGTGATTGTGTGTCAATCTTATGTGATAATTCAAGCGCCATAAGTATAAATAAGAATCTGGTAATGCATTTTATGACTAAGCACATAGAAGTCCGACACCATTTCCTAAGTAATCACTATTAAAAGGGAAATGTTAGATTGGAGTATTATGAGACAGAAATCCAACTAGCAGATATTTTCATCAAACCATTTGGAAGAGATAGGTTTGAAAAACTTAGACAGGACTTAGGCATGATAAAATTCAACTACATGAAAATTATTCCCTAACTTCGAATAACATCAATTTTTGATGAAATTTATGCTGTTTGTGACTTTGGGGGACTTAGGAAGCCAGATTGTGTGATTGCAATGTCCTTGTGTGATATGTTGATATATTCATGGAGTTGTAATGCATGAAATCTGATATTGAATGTTTGTTAAGATTTTGTGGGTGTGCACGTTATTATTCGAGATGCTTATTTTCTTGATTTTGTACTCTCCACACAAATGAGCCGAATCCTGTGCAAAAACCGTCCTACTACTACTCATTAATAACTATGCCGTCCTTATCCATCCACTACCAAATTCGCCCACTAAAATGACATGCAATATTCTCTTAACACCCTACAAATACCACTCTATGTCATCATAACTTCCCACTCCTCCACTCACACAACTTCCCAAAAGCTCCATAAAAATTGATTCATCTCTGGATTAGATTCACCATACTCCACTGAAATCAAATCTCTCACAAATCCTCTCAATTCCAACACCACAATCACAGTCACAATCATGGTACAAACAAGGGGAAAAACCGAAACCTCTGAAACCCTAGCCTCCAAACAACCACCACCGAAGAGACAATACCAAAGACGAGTATCATAAAAGCCAAAAGATCCAAAAACATCCCAATCCACAAATCCCTGATTACAGAATCCAACACCACTCAGGTCCATGATCCATCTTCCAAGGGTCAACACAAGAAAGCAACATCAATGTTATGAATGAATCAACTTAGATAGTCGACTGGATATTAGGACTGAGAAGGTCTCAGAGCAGGAACATGAGATAGGAGAAGTTGGAGAGGAAGATACATGATCTGCTGAGAAAGATGTCGGCCGTGATACAACAATGGGAAAAAAGGATACCGAAAAGAGAGAGTCTGAGATTCCCTCAGCCTCAAAAACGATAATGCGTCGACTTTCCTGACGTTTTCATAGGAATCCACGTGGCATTATTGTCGTTGGGCCCAACGCCATAACTAGGCAAAAACTATACTTCTTGGCTTAGTTATAACAATTAAGTTAAGTTTACTTATACATCATTAGTTCAGAAACTTTTGATGCACTCAGTCATATCTCAGAATATCACATTTCCAACGGAATTTACATCTCTTTCTAAGATCATAATACCTTTCACACATAAGTTACATCTAGCATCAAATCGTAGACTATATTTCTCCTCCAAGTCTTGTTCCTGTAACAAAGAGAAGAAGAAAGACACAGAAAATAATAACCGTGAGCTATAGGAGATCAATAGCGTGTCGGTCCCCTTACCAGGGGTTACACGAGAGAAGAAGGTAAGAAAAAAAAATGATCACTTGGATCCTTTAATCCAGCACTCTGAAATTATCATGTCAGTCTGGCATTCACAATAATCATTAGAAGCATACCAGTAATTCACCCTAGTCACATAAGCACATTTGACACCACGTAACAACGCTTGAAACCTCACATCAATTGGCATTCCAGACATTATCAACGTAATTTATTATTGTCATATCCTTTGTTGTATGACAGTCAAGACCTCCATATCAAATAAACTGATACAATGACACTACGACCGACAAGTCCTCAATCCAAATCTCACGCACTGTTGTACTCAGCAGTTCACTAAAGATTTTATACTCACCGTCATATAAATCACACAGAGACGACAGACAATAAATACCCTCAATGTTATAATTGTGCCATTTATTAGACTTATTCAATTTCATAAGTAAGTTCTCTTCAACTTTAGCAAAAGGGATATCCGTGAAAGGGGATCCGGCAAACCGGAGCCTAGGATCTTCTGTAGTGAGATACGCTCATACCAAAACGACTTCACAAGATCGATGAAAGAATGTCACCACCAAGTCACAGTATAACACATGCGACAGACACAACGTTCTTTATGTTTTTTACCACGGAGTTATTCCATCAATTATTGATTTACACTTCTTTCACCCATTCATCCTCTTTATGTCAGCAAACAAGGTATAATACAAACACACATATCTTCTTATCACGACTCACAGCAAGTGATAGGATGCAAGGTACGTCGGAACACATTTCATATCAAATACAATTAGTGACTACGATCAAAGATTCCAACACATATTATTATACTCACGGTATAATATTACGCATCGTCACACACAATAAATCTAAATGTTATCTTTGACTATAATTCTTTACATGCACACGCTCAGCCTCGTTCTTAAGTGACAACGAGTAGCGTCTTCGAGTCCTATAATATAATAGGATACGCGTATCAAAACACACCCTTGTAAATGATTGTTCACGTTATGAAGCTAAGCATATTTGTTAGTATTTCTTTGAAAACCGTCATGGTAATATTATGTGGTAGTGTCAAGCTTTGAGAAAAGTCTATGATACTTATTTTGATAATCCATGATGATTATTTTATGTACTAATCATCATTAGAAGTTTTTGTGAACATTTGGAGTTGTTTTGGGGTCAATTTTCGGATTCTCTGCAACATGACCCTTTGACGCTTTTAAATCTATAATTTCTCAGATACAGCTCCAAAAATTATTTCGTAAAATTCTACATAAACTACACTTATAATCTTTCCATTGAATTCTGTCATGAAACCTTACCAATAATAGTAATTTATTCGTTCAATTTTATATTTTCTAATAGATTAGACAGTTTGATCTATCTTCACTAATCAGCTTATAATTCCTTACATACAACTTCAAATCTGGATTTTTAAACTATTCTGAAAACTAGACTTTAAGAGCTTTCTAATGATATAAGGCTCATTTTCTAACTTTTTTTGTGTAATTCCAGATTAAGTCACAAAGTCAATCTTTATAGCCAGTATTTATAGATTAACATATCCGTATATTTTGATTTATATCTTGAGATTCACAACTCCAAATTATGATCTATTAAATTCATCATAAACTAGACATTTGATACTTTAACATATATTAAAATAGGAATTTATCACAAAGTATATGATATTCCATAAAATTTCTAATCTCTTCGAATAAAAATCTCACCTCTCCTCATCTTAACCAATGACCGCAAGCCAAGGTTCAACGGTCGAGGGTTTGAACCATGCTAGCTGTTACTTGATGATGTCGAGGCTTGGTCGCCTTGTTCCTCTCCTTTAATCCATTAAGGGATGGGATTGAGAGGAGATGGAGTTCGGTGATGAAGATGTTGCAAAATGAAAATGAATGATGATGTGAATATGCATAAAAGGAGTTATGAGAAGTGGGTGAAGTTGAAGATGGGTAGGAGGGTAAGGTGGTAACAATTGAGGGAATTTAAAAACAAAAGGGGTGATAAACTCCTCATGTTTATGTTTTAAGGTTTAATTTATCCGTATTCTATAAATTTTTATCATGATATCGACAAACAAATTTTATAACCCTATCAAATAAATTATAACGTTCAATAAGTTATTATTTTTACTATTTATTGGGATAATAATTTTTCACCAAATTTTCAGGGTATTACTAAAATCCTAGATCCATAGGACGAGGGGAAATAATTAAGGACAATTGAAATGAGAGAGTCGAGGGTAACAAGGATACAGAAATTGAGGGGGAAGCGAATGATGAGAAGGGAAGTGATGAGAGCGATAGTGAACAGGTTTCGATAGATAAACTGCCACCTATTACAGAAGAAGATGTGCCTGGACTCAAGGAACTGAACGCTGCTCTTGGAGAATTCAGATGTATACTTCACCAAAATAAAGAGAAACAATTAATACAAAAGAAAACAAAGAAGGCGTCCCAACCGAAGAAGCAAACTCCCGATCTTAGGCATATTCACAGGAACCAAACCTTTCCAAAGGGTCACAAGCAGTTTAATACCAAGAGGCTAATATCAGGATGCTATGAGTAAGGACATAATCAGGATTGGCTCAAATTCAAAAAGGGAATCTAAAGATAATTCGAGAAATGACGCTCACGATCTCAACCTCATGTTACAACTCAGAGGCAATGCACAGGAGGAGCAGTACTGTCATGTAATGTCGTGCGCATTGTAAACAGATTGATATTTTTATTTAGTCAGTCTTAGTTGTAAGCACTTCGGAGTTTAGATTTATCTTATTTTGGATTTATGAGGAACCCCATCTTTGAAAAGAACAGGTTCTTGATAGAGCTATAGTTTCGTAATAGAATCTGTAATTTTTGGATAAAGATTGAAAAGGATTTATTTCATTGAATATTTTTATGGAATATGTGCTTCGAAAATTAAATTCTTTTAACAGAAAAAATATTTATACTGAGGGGAAAAATATTTTGACTAAAAGGATTTGTTTTTTTATGAATTGTCCTAGTTTTCAGGGGATATGAAGAATTTGTTTTTTGACCAATCTTTCCCACGACCTCCATCTTTCCACTATGATTCTTGCACTTACTATATGAGAAAAGGTAGAAACGTTTTTCCCGTTATCGAATCACAAGTTTTTACATCGTCTAAAGTTTTTCAAAGCGCCTTGTAAAACTGATTTTCAGTGATTGCTAGATGCAATGGCCGAGTTTTATGAAGACGATTAAAGAGCAGTGGGCAAGCTTCAATAAAGAAGACAGTGGCCAGCAAACAATTGATGTGAAATTGAAAAAACTAAAGCAGTTTCTGACAGAAGGAACAAGGAATGCTTTGGTAACATTGGGAAGGAAAAACGAGTTAAGATGCTCTCCATGGGAATGGAACAATGGGAAGGCTATGTTATGCAGTCAGAAATCACATTGTAAATGGTTAACGAAGGATGATCGAAACACTAAATTTTTCCATGCTTTCATCAAAGTACGAGCAGCTGGGAATTTCCTACGTGGTTTAAAGATCAAAGGAGCATTGTGTTCGGATCCAGACCAAGTAAAAGAAGAGGTTATTTCATTTTTTCAGAAGGTTATACTCCAAAGATCAAGGGCTAGATCTGAAATGGGCTCACTTGTGAAACCAAGAATCTCTGAGAAAGACGGCAGGGCCTTAGAGCCATCTGTGACATGTGAGGAGATTCGTAAGGCTCAAGGTTACTACGGATTTAATTTTCATCAAGAGAACTAGGGAGATTGTGGGGGATGATGTGTGTCGGTATGTGAAGGACTTCTTCAGAACTTCCTCTCTATTGAATAGGGTTGGGGTGACGTTTTTGGCATTAGTTGCTAAAGAAGCCTGTGCGACTGAGCTTGATAGGTTCTGACCCATTAGTATGGCAGGTGTTATCTACAAAATAATTACAAAGTTACTAGTAAACAGGCTACGCAGGATCTTGGGAGGGCTTGTTGGAGAAACTCAGACAACATTTGTCAAGAAATGGCAAATCTTAGACGACGTTCTAATCGCTAATGAACTAATCGATGATCTGAGGAGAAGAAAAAGGGAATCAGTACTACTCAAATTGGATTTTCAGAAGGCTTATGACTATGTGGATTGGGACTTTCTTGATGAGGTTTTGGGTGCAATGGGATTTGGAATAATGTAGCGAGGATGGATCCGTGCTTACCTCTGCTCCTCATCCATCTCGATCATTGTCAATGGCTCGTCGACAACGCAGTTTAAAATGCAATGTGGTTTACGACAAGGGGACCCGATGAGAAAGGCAGTGGAAACGACACTGGTAGGGGACGTAAGTGTTAGTCGTGGTGATGTTCGACTCTCGCATCTGCAATTTTCAGATGGCACTTTGATCTGTTGTCCTACTGATTACATGTTAATTGTCAACATTAAATGGATCTTTATTTGTTTTTATTTACTATCAGGCCTTTAGATCGATTTCTCAAAAAATACAGTATTTGGCATTGGTGTTAACAGGACCAGGGTGGAGGAGATGGGTAATATGGTGGGATATATGGCGGGTTCTCTCCCAGCTATGTACCTTGGTGTCACGGACGGGCTAATTTATGAGGTTTGTGTTGAGGAATTGTCTACAGTTCTTCACATTTCTCTAGACAATTCCATACTTTTTTAGGGTTCTCCGGAATTCTCTACAATTTCCTAGAGTTAGAAAGAGTTCTTTAGAGAATTCCATGTAAATAACTAGGGAGAAGAGTCTAGAAGACTCTTGTATGTTCTTAGGAAAAGATGAGTATGGAAGTGTCTAGATATCAAATCTAGAACTCTCCATGGAGTAGTATATATAGGGGTGAGGCCTTTGGCCAAGGCATCTCATCTC
>JAOVYX010020846.1:0-16501 GCA_035668315.1 Drosera spatulata | reverse complement strand
GTTAGCGTCAACTTAGCATAGTATGTGGTTACACAGGTCGAATGTCCCCCATTCATGTTGAAGGTATCAAAAATGAGACACAACTTCAACAAACTTCCACTAATGTATAAAAAGCGAAAGTAAATTACATGACCCCTCAGAGACTTTTAATCTTCATTTAAGCTATCAACAGCTTATACTGCAACCTTTATCCCGTCTAACTTTTCCCCACTGCTACATATTCCTTCTTCCACATATATTCGACATAGGTCGACTAGCGATACAATTCATTACTTTCGGTATCCAACATAAATGTCTTTAATATTTCAAGCATCAAACTTGCAATCAAAAACATGTCATCATCATATCAATAGAACAAACCAATCCGTATCAAAACTTACATCATCATCATCCGAATCGCTCGAGCTCAACGACTCCATCGAACCCTCCACACGACCACCACCAGCCTTCTCCGCCTCCACACTAGAAAACCGCACCACCTGCTGCACCGGAGGAGTAACCGCGACCGTGCTCGATCCCAAATCCTTCTTCTCCATCCTCGCCCTTAATTTTGCCATCTTCTCACTCTGATCAGACTGGTTCGACGAATTCGAATTGAAATGGACAAAAATCTCGTCCCCCATCGCTACACAAGCCACACCCAACTCCCAAAATCAACACAGAACCCAATCAAATCATCCCATCACAGCAAACCCTAATCATTGAGTGACAAATTCCACCGTGTTTGATGATTAGAAGAGCCTGGTTGCACAGAATTGGGCGCGGCGGGGCTTGATTGTGGTCGAATCGAGGTGGAGGTGGTGGTGTGGTGAGATTAGGTTTTTGATTTGGGGAAAAATTAGGGTTTCGACAGCATCGATTTGGGTTGAGTGAAGAAGAGTGCAATGAAAGCTTCGTATTTGTGAGAGGGAGGGAAAATGGGAAGAGGAGAGGTTTTTGAGAGTGTTGTGTTGGATTAATAATTTTGAGCTGTGATGAATGTGTGCGCGATTGGGAGAAAAATGGAGAGGAGGAGGCAGGTCAAGGTTGGCATTTGAAGGGTCAAGGGAAATCTTCCCTGATACATACAAGAGGTTGTAATCTATTTGATGTTGGTGACTTATATATATATATTTTAAAATAAAAGGAGAAGTCTTAATATATCGTGTGTAACAGTTAAGATTTAAAGATACGAATTAATCATCAAGATTAAAATATAATAATTTAATATAAATCTTTCATTTTTATTGTTTTAATTTTAATTGTTGGATTTTTACTTAATATATTGTATATCAAGACACCTAATTCCTAAATCTTATTTTAAATTTAACATAATATTAACTCGTCCTTCCTTTGAACAAAGGAAATGCTTGAAGTCGAACATCAAGGAGGTAAAAAGGATTATCTTTTGTGGATAGATTATGTAATTTATGTCAGAAAACTGTCTCTTGGGTTTACGATAGGGAGAATGTTGGAGGAGATGAATATAAAAAGTGGAGCACGAGAACCTGATTTTAAAGGAATGCAACCATCACTCAAATTGACAAAGAGCAAAAATGACGAGGCATACAAAAGCATCAATTTGTTCTAGCTGCAACACCAGGAAGTGGCGAAAAGGAAGAACGAGATTCCAAACACATGAAACAGAAGTTATTGCCACCGAACCAATCTATGGATCAGGTTTTCGGAACTAATCAATAAGCCTGCAGACTTGCACAATGCTGATACAAAAGTACAAAAGATCACAGGAACGAGCTTTCAGATCCAAAAAGGGAGGAAAGCAAAGAAATAAGGGACAAATTAAAGTTTATTACTAGTATTGAAAGACTAGTCAAGTATCACTGAAGCACTATGACATAAATACACACAAGTTTTTGGGGCGGCCAAAGTCTCCCCGGAGATCACAATCCAGTTTGAGATCCAGGGCCCCCAGCTAAGTTCGACGATGCAACCATTCTCCTGCTAGCAATAATTATACCCTCTTCTCATCCCATCAACCATTCTCCTGCTACCAATAATTATACCCTCTTCTCATCCCATCACTGTTAGCGTTGCCAAACCTCGACACTGAAGGCATATGATTAGAAGCTCCTCCAGAACCTCGTGAATAGTCGTACACTGGATAGTGATTATCTGCTCTTTTGTAAGATTGAGAATTGGAGTGATACACGCCATTATGCAACCTTGATACCGTATGATCCCTAATGGGCGTCACAGGAGCCCATCTCCGCACATCGTCATTTCCATAGGAAAAGTCTTGGTAATAGTTGCCACCATGGGAATTACCATGGTGATGATTGCTACCATGTGAATAGTTACGCATGGTTCCATGAGAATTGCCATGACTGGTATTCCCATAGGAATAATCACGTCCTGGGTTTCTGTAGGAATAATCCGCAGGGTGCTCTGTAGTCCAGCCGCCCTTCCCTTTCAAGTTCCTTGGGCTTGTGAAGTTTGCATCATCTGAACGAATTTTCTTCTTCTTACGGGCAATGCCGGCATCCTGAGCAGATTGAACTGCCCTCTTTCCTTTCCCTTCTTTTACAGGTCTCTTACTCGGAGTCGACAATTCACGGTCTCTTTTCTTCGCCTGTCAAATTAAGTGAGGAATGGAAGGCAAAGGGTTCATTACCAGTTCAACCCCCAAACTTGCATAGGGACCCATAGATTGAGATCAATGGAATATCTTCATGTTTTAGAAAAATGGCGTTTTAGGACCATTTTATAGGGAGAAAGACAAAGGCAAATATTTGATATGGCATCTGGAAAACCTTGGTTACCTCTCAATGGCATTGGCATTGAGAGTTTATTACCAGTTTTACGAATTATGCTTCTAACTCAAGAACCATACCTTTTTAGGGTGGCTACATTGAGATGCGAAGTGCCCTTCACCACCGCATCTATAGCACAAGCTCGGCTCTGCCCCAGTAGTGTCACTCTGCAAGGTTTAGCAATACCACATAAGGAAACTTAAACATGGCTTAGACAATGAAAGATTATTTCCTATACGCTAATTCACATCGGCAACAGGTGTAAGGTTGAACAATGAACCTGCACACACAATAAAATCACACAACCCTTTACCCAAGTTTAGGGTGAGATATGATTGTATGGAAAATACTTAGTAGTACTGGCAAGAAATCAAATAAATAAATAAAGCAATAACAAAAATCATAAAGCCATCGATCGCACTATGTAGAACACCTCGAGCGTCAGCTCTCCTCATGTTTGCCCAAAGTAATATCATTCATATTTTGTTTCATCTAATGCAAGTGTGGAAGCAATGCGTTTCACAGAAACTTGAGAGCAACAAGATCTTTCTTGTGCAATTAAGGACTTCTTCCCCAGGGCCAGGACACCGATAAACAAGTTCAAACAAAAACAAGATTTTTCATAATGTCAATGGATGGATGTCAAGAGATCATAATTTTTTGAGTTGGTACCATGAGACTCCCATAAATGTATACACAATGAATTTGAAGCTAATTATCCATACCGCATAAGCATTTGTACACTCGCGTGCAAAGTGCCCTTTACCACCACATTTGTAGCATACACTCGATGATGCGAGCCCATTAGTGTTACCCTGAGAGGTCCGGCAACCCTACAGAAGAAAGGCATGAGTAAATCACTCAGCAAATGGTATCAAGCCCCAACTACAAGCACTTGGCATATACAAAGAGGGTAACGGGCAAACCAATCACACATCAATAAACTAAGAACTAGCCTGAATACTAACAGGAAACAGCTAAAAATGACGAGCAACTACTTAGTTGATACATTAAACATGTTGAATAAAACACAATTTACATTGTGAACAAGCAAAAGAAACAAACTACGATCTCATATCAATGCATTGAGTAAAACAACTCACAGGCCCAGTGTGCCCTGTCTGACCACACTTGTAACATGATGGTTCACTTGGGGTAGAATCAAAGTAATTGGCACAACACAAGTGCCCATAGCCCTTGCAAACATAGCATTGAATCTCCTGATAACAATGAAAGAGAAACAAATGTATTGGTTAAAAACATCTAAGCATACATATATACACACAGATAAACAAAATTAGGACGAAAGAACTAGAAGTCGTGACACGGATAGATGGGAAACCTTCAGGTCATCAGGGGAGTAATCATTGTTGCATGAAAGCATAAGGTGCCCAGAAGCTCCACATTTTAAACAGACTTCTAAGCTTTTCAAGCATTTCTTGAATTTCTGTGGACAATCCTTTGCACGATGACTACTATCGTTGCAAATAAAACAATCCTGAGCCTGCAACAAACCAAGAAGAAAAATTGATGTCCTTCAAGTGATACCAGCATCGCTGAGTAAATCGACTTATCCTGTCATCTTCCCGTGTAGAATTTGGACTACCCAAACCCTGCACCTGGAAGATAATGCGTGAAACAAAAATTACTTATCTATGAAATAAAACTGGTATATTACTCCATAACTCCCCTATAGTACTAAAATCCTGAACTATCTTCAGTTCGGCAGAAAAACGGTGGGAGACAAAGGAAAAAAAATAAGAGTGACAATCACGTAAGTTACATATCGTGGCCTTGGAGCAATAAGCTCTGAAATTTCTTTTCAGCTACTTTGCTTACACGATATTTGCTTCGTAGTATAAGTGGGTCTCCTTAGCATATTTCTAAGCCAGAAATCATGTCGTCATTTGCATGATTTCAGATCGCGGACTAGAACTGTGTAGTGTGTACTAGATCACCCTAGAGACTACCTCATCATGCCTCCTATAAATGATGGGAAAATTCATTAAGAGATAGAAGAAAAGAATGTAACCATCATACCAATGTGAAAAGTACAAACCTTTGTACATTGCCTCACAGTGTGCTCCGTGCACCCACAGATAAAACATGGTTTCCTTCTCCTAACTGACCTACAATTTGCAGAAGTGTGACCATCCTCCCCACACTTGAAACATGCCCCCCAGCTGTTCTCAGGAGGGTCAAAGTATCTCGGTCCTCTCTAAGAGAATAGTACAGAAAGATATGCACTGAGCCTTTACAGAATGAAAAATTCTAGTTTATCCAAGATGGTATTCATGTCAGGTTGTTTTAACTCACGAGAAGCTTCCTTAGCACAGCATTATCTGGATTCTCAACGCCTTCTCGTGATATGTTGGTAACTTCATCACCATCAATGATGCCCACTTTAGCTTCAGCTCTCACAGCATTGACCTGAGAAAGAAGAACTTATTTTAGGACAAACGATCTGTAAATAACCAACCAAACAACCATCTCCACGAAACTGATGCTTGAGAATTAATTACAGCTGCTATTCTTATGAGCTTACGAGATCAAGCATATAACCACCTTCACAGTTACTAGTAAAACAAACATACTTAGCCAGCTGATTCGCCAGACTAATTGATGGGTTTAACCAATTTTCTCTCCATGTCTACGCTTATAGACCAACTCTAACCAGCCAAATCAGTCACACAAGCCATCGAGCCAATCTGTCCAAGCCCGTCAACTATGAAGCTCTAAATTGCCCACGAGACTCTGCCTGAACATAAGCAGATTATACAATCAATCTCTACAATGTGATTGCCAAGTTCGTGGAATCCAGATTCTACGACCGACCGGACTCTATGACCCGAATTTATCATATTCTACAATACAACTCCCCAGAAATCAATCTGAACCTAAAAAAAATCGACTTCAATCAACTCTGTCGTCAAATCTCAATAAAGATTACTTGCCCAGCAATTCACCACATTCATTCACCGAATTGATAGAAATACTCACGACTTCAGCTCCACCATCAGCTTCAACATCAGTTCCACCCTTCGTCTTCTTCACCTTCTTCACTTTCACAATCTTCTTCACTATCTTCACTTTCTTCTTCCCACTCGACTTCTCCGCACCACCCGAATCCGGCACCACAGCCTCCATCTCCGGCTGCTGTGCGGCGGCGCGTGACTTCGACTTCTCCACGATTTTGAGGCTCAGATCCTCGTTCGCCGCCTCGTCATCGGAATCGCTGAACACGAAGGTGGATTTCTTTTTTGATGGAGAGTGTGAATCGTCGTCGGAGATGGATTTGGCTTTGGATTTCTCACGATTTCCCATCGAAGGCGACGATAAGGAGGGGTATTGGGCAAGATGAGAAAACCCTAAACTACCTTATTTGATGCTCGTCGATGTTCCGGTTCCACTGGTGACTGAAATTATTTTTTTATTTTCCTGGATTTTATTCCCTTCTTTCGAAATTATCGAAATATTCTGATTTTATATATATATTGATATAAAATTTGATAAATATGAAACTATGATCAAACATAATTTTTAAAATTTAACAAATATAAAACGATGATCAAACATAATTTTTATAAATTTATTATAAAATAATAATTATTGTGTAAGTTATATATTTCAATCTAATATATATTGAGGGACGATCAGATATGATTTAATATAAAAATAACTCTTATCTTCATGCATATAAAATAATACAAAATACGTATATATTGCAATTAGTATGGGACGAAAGGAGTATATTTTTTATGTCATCCCAACAAAATTGTACTCTCTCCGTTTAGGGCTGTAAATGAGCCGAATCTGTTCGTGAACCTATTTGTTTCGGCTCGATAAAAGCTCGACTCGAGAATCATTTATGAAACTCGTGAGTCAAATTTAAGTTTAATTTTACGCTTGTGAAATTAAATTAGCAAAACTAAAACCACCTATGACTCGACTTGATAACCTCACGAACTGGTTCATTTAAAAACTCATCGAATCAGCTCGATTATAACTTGTTTAAGGCTCGCATTTATATGTACATGTATATGATTATTTTTCATAAATATCTACATAATATTTAAGAGCCATGTAAAACTCTAATATTCTATTTATTTATTTTTTCTAAAAACTATCATTTATATATATATATATTATTAGATGATTGTGTGACGAAATAAAATGATTTTTTCTATTTAAGGTCACTTTACATATTATTTATGTGTCAATTTTATCAATTTAAGATTTTAGATAGTGATTTTGATTTCGATAATGATTTTAAAATTTAAATTCTAAAGATAGTGGGATTTGTTGATAAAAGGTTTGGTTCGGCTCGAGCTCGACTTGGCTCGGCTCGAGCATGACTTGGCTCGTCTAAGCTCGAATGAGTATATGAGCCGAGCCATGCTGTAATACCCCAAGAAAATACTTAAATGGTTTGATAGTACTATCTATACCAATAAGGTGCACCTTTCTTTTCCGTAACCCATCACACGCTTAACTGTGGAGTTCTAAAGTGATGGGTGACCTCCGGGGAAGTTTCTCATATCAGAGCTTTCTCATATCAGAGCAATCCTGCGATCGCGTGCTGGACCTGTGGACCTATTGGTAGGCTCGACTCGATTAAACTCGAATCAAGTTTGAATCCAAACCCAAACTGTAATACCCCGAAATTTTGATATTAAATATACAAATATATATATAACGCTATTTAAAAATGCGAATGATATAACAAATACGTAACGTTAAACATAACGTTATATTGGTGTAACGTATGTGTTTAACAAATACACGTGTTAAATATAACGTACGTGCGACGTTATAACGTAACGTTATAATACACATATTTGTGTTAATAAAATACAATCCCGAAAACATTCAAAACTAACAACGAAAGAAATGCCACTAAGTCAGAAATAATTTTGCCTATTTACGGGCATATTTTTCGACACAAAAATAGAATGAAATATGGATAAAAATAGACTGATATCAGTCAAACAAGGAAACGAGTTTTAAAATATTCCTTTTCCCACCGAATTCTTTTTTTTCCACCAAACACCTTTTCCACCGAATTCCTGTACACAATCACGCGGTTTGAAAATGTCCACGCGGGCCCCACCAGCTCATCAATGCTCTTCATCAAAAGTCATCAGACCCACTTCCTCACCTACATCCCCACTTCCTCTCCTATCTCCACATCTCTCATCTCTACATCACCCTACCACCAGCACCCCAACCACACTTCCACCATCCTCGCACCATTATTATCATCATCTTCAGACACAACAGTATAGCAGCGACGGAGTAGAAGGCTTGACGTGTTAGTTGACGGCGGTCAGCAGCAGCAGGGAGTAGAGGATAAGGAACACATCGAGGAAGACGAACATTTGAGGTAATCTAACCCGTACGAGACGTTTACTTTCATTCCTGAACTAGGTCCTGTTCGTGCATGTTGAGACCTTGGTTTTGATGGAATACGATCGTTTTGTAATGTGAAAGATGGTTGCAAACACGGTTCCATTCATGTGGTATACACCAATTACAGATCTTAGAAAGGTGTTTGAAGATCGAGCTCACCTAGATTCTAGTATGATTCGACTGAAAACTGTGAAGAACTATTGTTGGGATTCTGGGATGAATATGAGATTTTGAGCCCACAATCGCTTTGAATACGTTGAATGTTGACGAAATCGAAGAGGGATCTACCATAGATTTTCTCACCAAATAAAGAAATATATATATAATAAAATAAAAATTTCTTCCTTGGTGAGCGTAGCGCACATTCGTCGTGAAGAAATAACCTAAACGTGTATATTGGATACATGCACCTTATGTATAGAAATGGACATTACTAAACCCATAAGAACAACGCTAGGTGAGAATCATCATAACACGAGCCTAACAAAGCACGTAAACGAATCTGGGATTTACCATGTTGAACATATGAATAAACGGAATGCAATCAAAGATGAACATTGTACTTGGTTTTCGAACTATCAAGTCTTTTGCCATGCCTTACTGAAAATGTTTGGAGATCGAGCTCGGCACTGTCATAATCTTCCTTTGCTCAAACTATCGTAAGGAAGGTTGAACATGATGTCCTTTCTTGAAAATCCTTATCGAGTGTCAAGTGAAAGTCATCAAGACCAAACTCTATCCAATCTCCTTGAGTCATCGTCACGGGTGAACTGAACTAGCTAAGGAGCGTTGGGCATCCCCCATCCTCTTAGTATGCATACAGCGGCTTCAAATGCCGGACGTGGCGCGGCCACTGGTTACTCCCTGCAGGGAGGCTTAAACCTATCCCAACGAGGAGCGAATAAAGCCCGTTGAAAGCGCATTTTATCCACTAAAGTGTAAAGCGGCGTACAATCTCGGCACGTACGCATCGAATCGACGGATTAACCCACTTCTCTTTTTCTTTCCACTCACTCTCTTTTCTCTCCACATCACCCTTCCCTCCTACTCACCCACATCCATTGCCAACAACCGCACCATCACTCTCCACACTTCTCTTCCTCCACCAACGCAGCCGGCAGACTGCTCCTTCTCCTGCAGCCACCATCAGGGCATCATCATCATCATCAATATCATCATCAGGCATCAACCACAACATCATCAACAACATCATTAACCTTCCATCATCTTGATCACCATCAACGCACCATCATCAAGGCAAGGCAGCAGCAAGCCAGGGAGGAGAATCAGCATCGGCAGCTTGGATAGGGGATGCCAACGAATCCATTCGAGTGATCGTGAGCTCAAGAAAAACAAACACGTTCGAGGAAAAAATACATTTTCGAGCCCAGAACTTTAAATCTAAACACGTATTTGAGATATATAACATCTACGCATGTGAATAAATAGTCAAACGTGCATAAAACGAACACGTTTGACTTGTGATGGGATGTTTAGGGTTGAAATGAACTAGAATGAACCCTATATTGTATATACCCTCGTGGGAGTTAAGTGAAAGCGACCGTTAAATGAAGCATGGTCTCGCTATCCATGTGAATTAATGAAAGCAAACGAATATGAAATAACGCCTCCTTGAACTGATAAGGATGGCATTGACATCCCTTGCGGATCATTGGTCGTTTTCTTGAATGTGTTGAGAAGGTCGAACATGGTTTCCCTTCTTCGATCCATAGCGATCATCTGTTTTCCTGAAAAGCCTTGGTGGCTTGCGTGTGAGTCATTGCACTCCTGTATTATCATCCGAGTCATCGTCACGGGTAAAAACTAACTAGGGAGCAATGGACATCCCCCATCCTCTTTGCATGCATGCAGCGGCTTCTACGCCGTAGTGGTGGGGCCACGGGTTACTCTCTGCAGGGTGGCCCAAAATTATCTCAATGCAGGCAAACGATACCTCATTGAATGCGCACAAGAGATGCAAGGCGACGCACAGGGTATGCAAGTGCGAAAACAGAATCTGGTGGGAAACCCGGATGACAATTGACATCTAATCTTATCTCTGTACTCCGAGTCGGTCATATCCTTGGAGTTGTCGCTGCTTTTGACTCGAGTCATAAACCCTAATTAAATGCAAAATAAAGAAATGACTCCTGAAAGCAATACAAAGCTATATAAGGAAATGAGAAGCGATGTTGTGTGATATGACGCCCATGGTTTTCTATATATATAAAAATATTTTAGGGATTTTCGGCGGTCGCCATAATCATTAGCGGAAGTTCCCTGTAATTGGGATCCATACACCAGAGATTGCTGAGCTTCAATAGCTCACGGTTATGTTTTTCAATTGCACGTATGTCCCAAGCAGCACCTGAAGGCTCTTAGAGAGAGCTTGTTTGCATTTCGATGAACTCATGTATTTCGGATTTTATGACAGATCAGTTGTCTATATTGTTTAAATGTAATAAATGATCTGCATAGCTTCCGTTTTAAGTATTGTAACTAAATAGGTATTTGGGGATTGTAAGCTATGACAATGATACTATTTGTGTTTTACTGGACTTCTGAGATCCTAAAACCCATTCGTTTTGTTTAGCCTTGTCACGGACCGGGTCCGTGACGGCATAACGCTCACGTGTCTTCCTCACGTGGAAAGTCGGGGCGTTACATGTAGCCATTTTGGATATGTAATAAATGCCAAATACTATTCATGTCGTCAAACTATGTAACTAAATAGTTTCCGTACTTATGATGTAACATGACTTGCATTAGCTGAGCAGGTTGAATTGAAGAATCGCAGGTATTTGTCTTGACTCTCGGTACTTCTAGACCCGTTTGGTTTAGTTAACCTTGTCATGAACCGGATTCGTGACGGCATAACGTCGCGTGTCCTAGCAGCGGAGTTCGGGGCGTTACACAAACCTAACAAAATTCTAAACGAGTCGAGCTCAAACCATATCCGACTCGACTTTGTTTGGCTCATTTAGAGCCTTATCTCCGTCCCAAAAAGAAAAATAAAACAATTATCCTAATTTGTTCGTCCCAAAAAAAAACCATTAACATTTTTGATAACTTTTAGAGTTAAGATTATCAAAATATCCTTATCTTCACTTTATTTCACATCGTCACATCCCATTATCATTTTTTGTTTTTTTTTTCTCTCCCATACATATACAAAGGGTAACCTTGTCATTTTATATTAAATGCAACCTTTTCATTAATCCGCGTGCCAGATTGTTGTGTTTCATTATTTTTGGGACGAAGGGAATAACACTAATTAAATTGGGTTGTTTTAATTAAATTATACTCTTTTTATGTCATGAAAATTGTGTTTTATTTGGATGTCTCATAAAATTACAATGTTTTCTAATTTGATACTCTCTCCGTCTCAAAAAAATTATAATTTTTTTACTGGATGCGCATAACGATATAAACTTTGATCGATATTACGGGACGATCAAACGTTCTTTTTTGAAAAAATATCGTGAAACATTAATGATAATAAACGTTGTGTACTATAATCGTGTGTCAATAGAAAAATTTAATCGTTTATATGAATAACGAATCTCCTCAAATTACGTGTTGAAATAATATCAAATCAGATACAGTATATCACTAACTCCTCTCACAACTGTTACAGTAAATCATATTTTTAATATTATTCAAGACAAATTCAACATACATATAAATTTTTGATTCGAGTCAAATCGTTGTAATTTTCGTGGGACGAAGGGAGTAACCTTATCATTTTGAAATTTTTTTCCTCTATTTTATTTGTTTGAGACTATTTTATTTTCCTTATATTTGATCTTAACAAACTTTTTCTTCTTTCTTTTGTAGGAAAAAGAACCATAAATCGACAGGTTAAATATGTCCAGGATTTAGAGGAATATAATTTACGTATGAGGAATATGTGAGGAGGTGGAAACTAGGTTGATGGTTAGACATGTACGTGCTGCATGTTAGATATACGTGGATAACGTACATGTTATGTGTCCTTTGTAATATAATCGGATTATACTCTCTTCCGTCTCTCACATAAACTGTTTCATTCATCCGTTAGGTTTCAACGTCATTTACCAAAACCACATCGAACCATTGAAGCCTAAACCAATTAACCGTTGAGTTTTGGGTTGTTAAGTAAAATCATCTTGTTAGTTGATTCAGTTAAATTTATAACCGTATTTAACAGTCGCTTGATCAATTCAGACAAACAAAATAATCATAGCCATTTAACCAAAAAGATGTAACAGAAGAGTGATAACCAATAATTCAGTTGTATAACACATGAAAATTTATCAAAAATATCTTAACCGATATAAACCACAATATTTAATTCTAAGTGATTCATCCAGTTTTTAAATTGCGGGTTACATTAACGGCTCAGATCCTCGTTCGCCGCTTCGTCGTTGAAGACGAAGGGAGATTTCTTCGATGAGCAAAATGATTGACATTAGCTCAAATAATTATCAAACAATATATATTCATATCATATACATTAGAGAGCCTGGAATAGGAGACCACAGAATCTCATGAAAAGCTGTTTACTACGGATTGTTTGATAGTGTTATTCAAATCGTGAAAATCAAAATCAATATAAAAAAATAGATAACTGAAAACAATTGACAAATAACAAAAAACAGATTTATGAAGTAAAAACAAAAAATTATTTCTTTTTTTTTTTCGTTTCATCCGTTTAAAAAAGGATAAATCAATAACAAAGTTTTTTGTTTCATCAACAAATGAAACAAAAAATAATAAAAAATAAAACTAGAAAATAAAAAACAAAATCATTGCCCTCATTGGTATAACAATTTGTTTCATGTTCGGTTAGGAAAATCCCAGATATTGCATCTATATCCCCGCCTATTAGATTATATCCAATGGTCATGTTAAATCACTTGTTTTTGATAAAATATGTAACAAATTTATCAATTGTTATATGTAACAACTACAATCTATATTAAAATATGTAACAACGGCAATCTATATCCCTGCCTAGTAAAAACGAACAATTGTTAGAATATGTAACAAATTTATCAATTGTTTGCATCCTAATATAACTTTTGAAATGAAAGAATGATTTTAGGATGGAATGGAACAAACGATTATTTGGAATGGAGTAGGAATGGAATCATAAGTTCCTTTCCATCTTGTCTGTTTGGTTGATGCTGGCAGAATGGAATGGTTTATTATGTGATGATGTTTATTTTAATGGAATAGATAATGAAATGAAACGAAACTTTAACCAAATGACTAAAATGTCCATGATGTCTAAAATTGAATCCTTCAAGCCTGAATTTCGTGATCTCTTTTACAATCTTTTTTTAAAATAAATTCATGATCCATTTTTATTTGTTTGTTGTGTACTTATTACATTGGTTGTCATATATATAGGAAAAAAGAGACTGATCTAAAATCAGCCATACGTGCTGTAGCCCCTCTCACAAAGTTAACTTTTTTCTAAATTTTAAAATATTCTTAAAGTAATAGTTATTTGAAGTTTTGTAGTAGACCATGTAAAATGTGCATGACATAGAATATAGGTTACAAAAACATGCTCATAAATTTACTTTATTGATAGTTGAAAAAAATTATCATTTAATGTTGTCACGAGGGGTAACATTATCAACAAAAAATATGACACATTCCATTCCTGAGGCTTGTAGTTGGAATAAAAAATGGGATTGGATAAGAAATCACATTCCGGATGAATCCATTATTCAGGAGACATAATGTAATCAAACATGATTTTTTCCTCTCCGTTGGAATGCACCGAGGAAAGGAATACCCTTTTCCTTCATTCCAAACGGGTGTAAGAGCAAGTCCAATGACACTCACTATATGTAACAATGATAATCTATATTTTCACAATGAATAGTAATTATCCATAAATGAATGGTTATAAAAAGCGTCATGTGTGTGAGATTCAATGTTTGTTTTTTCTTTCTTTATTTATATCCTAAACTAGTGTTGTCAAAAAGGGACCCGGCCCGATCCGTCCGAGTTTTATCCGGGCTTGGCCCGGTCCAGTAGCTGTCGGACGGGTTTTTCGAAGCCCGGCCCAAGGACACGGGCCGGATCGGACACCGATTTAGGACTTGACTTGTCCGGCCCGGCCCGATCCAACCATGATCCGGACTTGATCTGATCTGATGGACGGACGGTTCGGCGGAGGAATTTTAGCCCGGCCCGAAAAAAATATAAAATATATAGCAAAAGTCGTTGACGTTTTTGAAAAACGTTGACGTTTTCTATGTGTTAATTTGATTATTTTTGTCGAGTGTTTATGTACTCAAAGTTTTGGACAAACCGTTGACGGTTTTCCTAAAATCGGTGACGTTTGTATAAAATTGTTGACGTTTTTTAGAAATCGTTAACGTTTTTTGTGAATATGAAAAGTTCTGCTCTCACTTTTTTTTTTTTGAGTCAAAAACCGTTGATGTTTTTCAGGAACCGGTCATGGTTTTTAGGTTTGTAGCCAAAAAAACAGAACGTGCTTCATAGAGTATCAAAACCTTCAACATTCGTTTTGCCATATATATTGATACTTGACATAACCCTTACACCAAAATCATGAAAAAGGCTTAAACATCGAATCAATTACGTCAAACAACATCCAAAGTATCCAAATATCCAATAACATCTGAGATATTCAAACAACAATACAACTTTCGAAATATCCAAACAAACTTAGATACAAGTCTTCGAAGTGGAGGGAATAAACTGATACAATCATCAACGGTTCTCATTCATGGTATCCCATGGCATAGTTCCCGGACTTGAATGCGGTTGCGGTGGGGGAGGATTTTGAGCCAGAGGAGGAGGAACACTCATATCTCGAGGTGTCGGAGGAGGAATGTTGTTTGCGAACGCCCATTGCCTCATGTAATAGGCCGTCTCATAGTGACTATCCTCCAATATCTCATAAAATTGTTGGAGCTTGTGCACTTCTTGTCGAAATTCTGAAATGTTGGTAGACATGTCGGCCATGTTATTCACCATGGCATCATAGTGATCACATTGTCCACATTCCTCATCCGAAAAATAAGGAACACTATACGGATCATACTCCATAAATGGAGAAGAGGAAGGACTCACATGAGAAGGATCATACTCCATTTGATCTCCATCACCTTGATGTTGTTGAGTAGTGGTCTCCGTTGCCCTCCATCTTGCTCTAACACCTTCAAGATCATACCCCGAAGTTTTAGAATGCTTCATTTGCTTCTTGGTGACGGTTCGCTCTCGTTGAACCTCCCAAAATCCGATGGTAGAGTTCAAAGAGTACTTTAAAGTCATCATATGCTCATTAGAACCCAAGATCTTGAAAGAGCCATCAATGACATTCGTCTCTGAACTAAGGTTAAGCATATTAAGGTATTCCACAACCCAAGAAATATAATTTCCGAACGCAAGAGACCGGTTCTTATCCTTAGCACATTTGATAAAGAAGAAAATATGGAAGGTTTATCAGCCGTTGCTTTACCATGGCATACATGAGCAGAATTTCATTTGTTGTGGCGACATCCATCCCTCCCATCTTTTCTTTCAACCATCGCCCAACAACAAGATAAAGAAGTCTCATCTCGGGATCCAATTCATTTGCATGAAAAGTATAGGGCTTTGTCACCCGACATTTCAACAACTCCTCACAAGCTTGCTTTGCATTGAAGCCTTGAACCATCTCCCAACAATTTTGCTTTGCCTCGGCAATTCCTTCATAAGGAATTCTCAAGGCTTTATCAACCACCTTCGGATTTAACACAATCCTCCCCCCCTTCACATAACTCGTGAAATGTATAAATTGTTTCTTATCTATTTGAAAATGCGCATAAAACAAACACACAACATTCGGATAACACCTTATGTTTCGGTTCGTCACTAAGTCACCCCACCCTTGCGCCTCAAACCAAACCTTCAACCTCCTAAATTGGCTACTCTCAAACCAACCCAAATTCACAACACAACCACATTGGATTTCCTTCACCAATTGAGAGCGATACACATTATAATATTGATCGGAAACAAAGTCGGATAAACGAACATTGGTTACCGTTGGTTGTGGTTGAGCATCCTCCCGGACCTCCTCCACCACTGGCATTGGAGTTGGAGTTGGAGTTGGAGTTAGAGTTGGAGTTGGAGTTGGAGTTGGAGTTGGAGTTGGAGGTGCAGGATTGTTGGGGTGACGATCCGGATCAATCCTCAATGCACCGGGTTTCCTTCGTGCCATCATCTTCGTACGCGGTGGCTTGGAGGGCGCAGCCACTTTGCCTTTGTCCACATCCCTTGTAGCTCTCCCCGGATTACGTCGTGGTTGTGGTGGTGAAGTGGGTGGAGTTGCA
>JAOVYX010020845.1:0-16502 GCA_035668315.1 Drosera spatulata | reverse complement strand
TATCCCATTTTTATAGCGCAACAGGGAAAAGTGCTGGGCAATTTCCGCTGCACCACATACCGACTTTTCCCAACAAAGTAATGTTCGCAAACTAATTGTTGAAGTTTCCCGGTTGAAATTGCCTGAGGAGTCTTCACATTGAAATCATTAGTAGAATTATCCCTGACGGTGGGAAGGCTTTATGTCCCTAGTTCGGTTTACCTTCCAAGTCTTCGGAGTCTATCTCTGAATTTGCTGGTCTATCCTGACAGTGAGTCGATGCGAAGGCTCTTCTCAGGATGTCCTCCTCTTGAAGAACTAACATTAGTGATGTCGATGTCGAATAATACTTCTCCTAATCTCCCTAACTGTATTTCTTAGTCAACAAAATTATCCTAAGACTAGCCTCTCTTTGTTGAATTAAGAAAGATAGCAATGAAAATTTCAAGAGTAAGAAACTTAGTTAACCTAAGAAGTTTAGTTAGCCTAAGAAGATGTTTAGCGAGTCTAAAAAGAAGTTTAGTTATACTGTTACTATATAAGGAGGTCATTTGTATGATTGTTATGTACCACAAAAGCTAATAGAGTTTCCTAAATACAAGACACTTAAAAGTTAAATGCGTATTTGTAAAGTGTTTTCAAATAAAATAGGTTGTAAATTATGAGTGTTAAATACAATTAGAGTGCGGTTGTTTTTATAAGTGTACAGGTTTGTAATATTCTACTCTTATTAGAAATTATAGTTCTTGATATACTTTGATTTCGGCGATCCAATTTCTCAACAAGTGATATCAGAGCCACGTCGGAGGTGTGCAGTTGGTGAAATATTATTTTTACCAGACTCGGTAAATAAATTTTATCGATCTATTAAAAATAAAGTTATTAGCATTAAATATTTTACTTTTTCAATTTGGAATTGTAAAATTTAACTGCTGTTGTAAAAATATTTTTTATGGAGTTACCATGACCGAAGTTAGCAGCTCGGTTAACAATGTCGAGAAGTTAAATAGCAACAACTATGGCACTTGGAGCATCAGAATGAAGTTTTACTTCCTTGGTCAAAATCTCTGGGAGGTTATTAACGGGCCTGATGCAACACCACTGAAAGAGCTGGAGGAGGATCTTAAGAAATGGAACGTCAAAGCTGGTAAAGCGACGTTCGCTCTTACCGTCTATGTAGAAGATGAGTTTTTACAGAGAATCAAGGACGGTAAGACGTCCAAGGAAGCATGGAACACTCTAGTCACCTTATTTGCCAAAACAAACGGTGTCGGAAAGTAAGGAGAAGCTTCATGAAGTATCCGAGTACAAAAGGAAGAGTGTGGTCGTCATTGTCAATAACTCAAAGTTGCCTATAGCACATGTTGACAAGACGATGATCGTTCCTCGACACAACAAAGAGGTACTGCTAGATAATATTTTTCACGTACCTGGTACGGCGAAGAATTTGTTATCAGTTTCACAACTAACGACAAATGGACACCATGTGATTTTCGGGCCTATCTAAGTCAAAGTCTACAGTAGCCACGACAAGAGTATGTCTGTCATGGAAGGAAAACGAATGGAGTCTGTTTATGTCATGTCAGCTCAAGAGGTTTACGTAGATAAGACTCGAAAGAATGAGACTGCTGATGTATGGCATGCTCGGCTGGCACGTTAGCTGTCAGAAGTTAAGAGAGAAATCAACTCTCAAGGTCTAGCGCAGTTGGAGATTCATGAAGCCACTGTTTGTGCTGGTTATCAATATGGCAAAGCACACCAGTTACCGTTCAAGGAGTCGTAATTCAAAGTGAAGGTTCCTTTGGAGCTTGTTCACTCGGGTGTCTTTGGTCCAGTGAAGCAATCATCGATCACCGGTCTAAGGTATATGATTATCTTTATTGATGACTACTCGAGATATGTGTGGGTATATATCATGAAGAAAAAGTGTGAAACATATTCAATGTTCAAGACTTTCAAAGAGGACGTCGAGAAGGAGTTAGGAACTATGGTGAGGTGTCTTCGTACTGACAACGAAGGTGAGTACACGTCAAGCGAGTTCAAGACGTTCCTGTGGCAAAACAATATCCGCTGGTAGTTGACTTATCCAAACACCCCTTAGCAAAATGGCATTGCTGAAAGGAAGAATCACCATTTATGCGAGACCTGCAGAAGCATGCTACATGCCAAGAACGTGCCACCACGTTTTTAGGCGGAACGTATGAAGACGGCGGCTCATGTCATCAACAGTTTACCAAAAGCAAGGCTTGGGTTCTTGACACCGTTCGAGAAGCTTTGAAAAATGAAGCTAGTGGTTAGTCACTTTCGAGTTTTCAGATGTGTGTGTTATGTGTTCGTCCCTGACCACCTTCGAAGCAAATTCAACAAGGAGACAGTGCCTATCTTTGTCGGATACGATGATCAGCGAAAGGGAAGAAAGTGTGTTGATCCCAACACAGGCAGATGCTATCCATCAAGGGATGTGGTGTTCGACGAAGCATCATCTTGATGTAGCGCACAGTCAGTCACTTTGCAAGAACTAAAAGAGTTTGAAGAAATGCTGTAGGAGAAGCTGGACAAAGAAGCGAAAGTTACTCTTCATCCAGAAGTTCCTCTAGAACCTGAAGGTTATGAACGAGAGTCATCTCCTAAATCTTCAAACAAGGGGAAGCACTCCCTGGCAAAGCGGAGTTTACAAGATCGGAGAGGAAGATAGACCTAGTCAACTTAAGATGCAATAGAAGAAGTTGCATAAGAGGAGGAGCACACACAAATTCAACGAAAGCATCGCTACCCAACCAGAGAACGAAAGCCCAATCCAAAATATACCAATGCAGTTCTAGTTGAAAACTACAAGGCACAAGAGCCAAGTTCATATGAGGAGGCAACTCGAGGCAAGGAATGAAGACAAGCCATGCAAGAAGAGATCGATGCATTGAATCAAAATCAGACTTGGGATTTAGTTTCAAAACCGAAGTCAGCATAACTTATTTCTTGCAAGTGGGTGTACAACGTCGAAATCAAATCTGATGATTCGATCGAGAGGTACAAAGCTCGACTTGTTGCTCGTGGATTCTCACAGAAGTATGGCCTGGATTATGATAAGACATTTAGTTCAGTAGCGAAGATCACAACTGTTCATGTTCTCTTAGTACTTGCGGCCAACAAATCATGGAAGGTATGGCAAATAGATGTGAAGAATACTTTCTTACACAGAGAGTTTGATCGTGAGATTTACATGGAGCAACCGAAGGGATTCGAGAGCAGAACCTACCGCTTGAAGAAAGCACCAAGCGCATGGTATGGGAAGATAACTGAGTTTCTCATTCAAAGTGGTTACTCAGTTGCACCAGCAGACTCAAATGTGTTCGTGAAGGTTCGAGATAAGAAGATGGTAGTAGTGCTTGTCTATGTAGATAATCTTATCATCACAGGAGACCATGAGGAGGACATACGACAGACCAGAGCAAATCTATTGGTTCAATTCCAGATGAAAAAGCTTGGAGAATTAAAGCACTTTCTTGGTCTTGAAGTTGACCGAACCAAAGAAGGCATATTCTTATGTCAGAAGAAGTATGCCAGAGATCTTCTAGTGAAGTATGGAATGCTGGATTGCAAACCAATTTCAACATCAGTAGAGACGAATGCAAAGTTATGCTCGGCTGAAGGCAAAGATCTAGAAGATGGTACTATGTACGGGCAACTAGTGGCAAGCCTGATCTATCTCACTCTGTCAAGACCTGACATTTCCTATGCAGTCAACGTAGGTAGCAGATTCATGCAGAATCCTAAGAAGCCTCACTTGGAAACAGTGCAACGAATTTTGAGGTATGTCAAAGGAACTATTGACTTTGGCATTCTATACAGGAAGGAAGAACACTCCCAGTTGATCGAGTTATGTGATACTGACTATGCTAGAGATCACGACACTCAAAGGTCAATTACTGATTATATGTTCAACCTTGGATCAGGGGTTATCTCTTGGTACAGCAAGAGAACACCAAAAGTGTCTTTGTCAAGTACAAAGGCAGAATGTCGTGCAGCTGCTGTGGCAGCACAAGAGTGTACAGAGTTGATGCAGTTGATTGAGGATCTTCATCAACCTATTGATTACACAGTTCAACTCTACTGTGATAATCAATCAGCAATTCGGATGACAGAGAATTCGATGTTTCATGCTCGAACGAAGTATGTGGAAGTTCACTATCACTTTGTTCGAGAAAAGGTACTTCAAGCGAAGATCGAGATGAAGTATATCAACATCAATAATCAAGTTGCAGATATGTTTACGAAAGGGCTTAGCAGGGCTAAGTTTGAGGAGTTCAAAAAGCAGCTTGGTATGACTATGCGTTCGGAAAAGAAAGTACTCATTGAGGGGGAGTGTTAAACAAATCATCTCCTACTTTCTCTAACTATAATTTTAAAGTAAACCAAGGTGTGCTAGGATAATTAGCTAAAGCCACCAAAGTCATCTAGGAAGTTTAGTTGTTCTAAGCTTTTTAGTTGAAACTAATAATCTAGCTTGAATGTTAGTAGTCTCCTAGGTTGATTATGAAAAGTTAGTTAAAGAGATTTAGAATTATGGTTGTGTAAGTAGTATATAAGGGATGCTTAATACCTTTGTTCGTTATCACAAAAAAAAAAACTTAGAGAGTTTCCTAAGTGCAAGAATAAGTACAAAACACTTAAGAGTTAAGTGTGTATTTGTAGAGTATTTCCACATAAAGTGCGATATAAATTGTGAGTGTTAAACACAATTAGAGTGTGGTTTTTATAAGTGTACGGGTTTGTAATATTCTATTCTTATTATGAGTTATAATTCTTGATATGCTTTAGTTCCGACGATTCGATTTCTCAACATGTGATGTTCGAATTCCGGCGATATCCCCTAAGAGCCGGGAGCACTGCTCCGCAAAGTTGAAACTGTCAAGGGTTTGAAAATCCTTGGACAGTTCGAACTCTTAAGGATATCCTTAAGAGAACAAGACCCCACTTGCTTTCTATTGAAAATCAAGTTACGCCCAAAAACATCCTCTTACTGGGCAGGTAGTAGCATTAGCTAACGCTACCTCTGGTTGCATTGAAAAAAGATGAGTTTTTTTCCCCTAACTACGGTGGTTCAGAAGATGCCACATCTGCCTCAAGACCTACAAATTATTCAACAGCTTACGCCCTGTGATTTGTTGCTTCCAATTCCAATGAAATGGAGCATATTAAGCGCAAGCTAGGATTCGGTGATGGAGTAGCAAAAAATGCAAAGGGAAGGAGCGATGGGTTATTGTTACTGTAGGACAATGCAATTGATGTAACATTGAGGCAAATGTCCAAGTATTTTATCAATGTATTTGTAGAGCAACGACAACTGCCCTCGCTGGAGGTTTATAGATTTTTTTAGGGGGAACCGTGAATGAACATACGATATAGACCATGGTCGGCACTGACAAGCCTATCTGAAGAGTCCGGTTTACCATGGGTATATAGTGGCAACTTTGATGAAGTACTCTTCCATTATGAGAAAGCAAAGAGGAACTATTAGAAACCCAAGATTACTCGACAACTTCCATGAAGCCTGAGAGGGATGTTGACTGATTGACCTCGGATACCAAGGACCAATGTTCACTTGGCATCGTAAAGTGAGGGGTGGCCAATGGATCCGTAAAACATATCTCGTCTTGATCCCGAAAGTTAAGTCCCCACGAAAAACATCTCAGTTTCGACCCATTACTCTTTGTAATGTGATTTACAAGATTATCTCCAAAGTGCTTGCTAACTGTTCAAAAAAAGTGTTATCCTTCCTTATTTCAGATTCACTGGGAGCATTTGTAGCCAAGAGGCTCATCATGGACAATGTGATTGCCGCATTTGAGACGATGAACTCCATTAAAAACAAGAGAGCAGGAAAAACGATCCATTAAAAACAAGAGAGCAGGAAAAACGGGATTCTACGCCATGAAGCTGGACATAGCAAACGCCTACGATAAAGTTGAGTGGCTTTTTGGCATCATGTCTTGGAGCTGATGGAGTTCCCTAGTCGATGGGTCAGACTAATAATGCATTGTATCACATCAGTTTCTCGATACTCCTAAATGGAGCCCCCTTGCAGCCCTTCAGATCAACAAGGGAAATCCGACAAGGAGACCCCCTCTCCCCTTTCATATTCATTATCTGTGCAGAGGCTCCATCCTTTGTGCTACAAAGGAGTCCGACAGATGGAGAACTAGGCGGAATGTCGGTTTGTCGAGGGGCACGTAAGGTTAGCCATCTATTGTTTGCTGACGATAGCATTTTGTTTGGCAAAGCAACACTACAAGAAGCAACAACAATACAACAGAATTTAAACACATACGAGAGAGAATCGGGACAAATTATAAATCAGGATAAATCTATCATATGTTTTAGTCCACGTACCTCGATGGAAACAAGGGCTCCTCTCACAACAATCCTAGGAATACAGGAGAAACCTGATAGGGGAACCAACCTAGGTACGCCCTCGGTGGTCAAAAAAATCATAAAATAGTTGTGTTTATAGGGATTAAAGATAGAATGAGAGGGACACAAATGAGATAGAACAACAGGTTCTTATCTGCGGCAAGGTGAGAGGTCCTCATTAGTTAGTACTGCAAGCAAATTCCCACATACCTGCTGAGTTGTTTCCAAGTTCCTGAAATAGTGGTTGAGCATCTACACAAGGAATGCAACAGATTTGTATAGGGCACGAGCGGAGATAAACAGCGCATCAATTGGAAACGATGGGAGAGACTATGCATACCAAAGCATAAAGGGGAACTTGGATTTCGCGGGTTTTGATGCTTCAACGATGCCTTGCTCCCAAAACAATTGGGGGGCATCATCAAAAATCCAACATCTCTCGCTACGAGAATATTGCGGGCATGATATTTTCCAACTGGTAATCCCCTGACGGTGTTGATTGCTTACAACCCCACATACATATGGAGGAGCATATGGTTGGCTAGGGAACTGTTAGAAGACGGATTGCGCTGGCTGGACGGAGATGGCACGAACATTAACATAGTAAGGGATCAATAGATCTGCTAGTTTTCAATCACAGAAATACTCAAGAGGGAGGGAGGATGAATCGAGGATTTCAAGTTTTTTATTTTTTTCTCAAATAATGTATTAAAATTGGAATATATTAGTTCGTTGTAATGAATTAGTTCAAGTTTTATACAGATTTCAGTTTATGTAATTTATACTGGTTCGTTCCCAACTTGGTCGGGGATTTACATCTAGTGTACAGACACAATAATGTACTATAATCATCCTAAGTACAATCTATCACCTCTGCTTACAGACTCACGCAAAGCTCCACTTGTAAACACGTTTACAAGTTCGTTTTCCCTAATCTACCTTTAGACTAGTGAGACTCCAAATGTAGACACTGTCCTAGTGACTGCAGACGCCTAAATAAAGTTAGGCCAAGGTTCTCTAAGTAGCAGAGCACCCTATGAGTGATGCTGGACAAAACAACAATATACAGACTCAAAACAAATGACTATAGACTTGATACCTTCATTTTCATCAGCATACATATGAGCACTAATAGGTTTGAACATACATAATTCCTTTGCAAAACGACGAACCTCTTGTATCACAGGAAAAGTGGTTTTGCAAGACCCTTGAAAAACCTTGAGCGATTGAAAACTTGTGATTCAATGATTAGAAAAACATTTTACAATTTTCTCATACAGTAAATGAAAAGAGCCATTGTGGAGAGATGAAGATCGTGGAAGAAAACTAGTAAGAGACTGTTTAAAAAAAAAAACAGTTTACCCACATCCCTAAAATGTAGGATAATTTGTAAAAACAAATTGTTTGATTAAACACATTTCTCTACTAAGTAAAAAATATTCTTCTGACAAAAGATTTGATTTTCGAACAATAGAAAATATTCAGATATTCAGTGAAAAATCTATTTTAAAACCTTATCCGAAAATCAAGAATTCTGTTATAGAACTGTAACTGTACCAAGAACTAGTTCTTTTCAAAGACAGAGTTCATCACAAAAACACAATAAGATAAATTCAAATTCCTAAGTGCTCATAGCCACAACTGACTAAATAAAAGTACCAATCTATTTACAATGCTCATGACGCTACATGACAGTACTACAGCTTCCATCTTGTAGTTCCTGTGCATTGTCTTTGAGTTGTAGACTTCAAGTTGAAGTTCTAAGATCCAATTCTTGAATTAGCTTTAAGTTCCTTCTTGACATCAGCCTCTGCATATCAACATTTATACAAACATAAGTACATTGTCGTTTGTTATCATCAAAACATCACAAGGTTCAACAGGATCCTAAACATCTCTGAATGCAGAATTAATGAATACCCACTGGGGATTCCAGAAAATGCAAAGGTGGCCCTTCTGATCGACCAAGAGATGAGACAATGGAGACGAGACCGAATACAACAAGCATTTCCATCAGAGATTACAAACCAAATATTCCCTCCTTTTCAGAACTCTTGTAACGGTTTGATCCAAATCGATTTTTTATGTGTGCGATGAATTTGATATATGTTGAATAGTACATTGTGGTTTTTATGATGTTGATGGGTTTGATGTGAAAGGAAGAAACAAAATGAGAGAGGAGATAGTGGAGTGCAGTAAGATATTCTGATTATTTTAATATAAAATTATTTTTAAATAAGAAAATAAAATAAGTATTGCAAGATTTATGGGATGATGTAAAATAATAAGTATTGTAAGAATTATAGAACGGAGAGAATATTAAGCATCACGATCGGCGTGCAGTACAGAAAAGATGTGTTGACATGAAAACATGAATCAAAGGGGGATTCTCTGTCAAGTCAGCCTAGAATCGAGCCTTTGAAATACGATTCGGGGACCTGACATCTAGCGACGATACTTTAAACCCTCCCATCAAGTGGAAGCGATTATGAAGCCTGCCGGTGACGTCAAAGATCTACTACTTCTTATGGAGAGCCAGCTCAAAGAGTTTACCCGTTGTAGATAATTTGAGGGAGAGAGGAATGACCATCGAGGACGGATGCATGGAATGTGAAGAGTGTTGGAAAAAGTCGGTGTGAGGTGCATGGAAAATTGGCCAGTATTTTTCCTTCGTCGTGTAATTAAAATGGGATAAATAAATAATCCAAAAATAAATAAAGTCGACATAAAAATTTTACGTGAAAAACTCCTTAAAAAAGGATAAAAACCACGGAACCGTTACGGTACCAAAATATCTACTAAAGAGGGATTACAAATATCGTCCCTAAACTGTGATAGGGGATTACAATCAGCAGGATAACTCTCACTAATTTTTCTTCTCTAACGGAATAAAAAATATACCCATAGAGAATACCCCTCAATATCCCAAACTGGATATTTTTCTAATTCTTCTGGTGTTATTTTTGTGTTTGATGTGTTATACTAAATTTGTTATCCTTGATGCCTATTTATAGGCGATTGACGATGTCACTAGAAATTTTTTTTTCTCTCCGCCTTACTTTGCCGCCTCGCATGATCTGCTCCAGAATTCGATAGAAGACACGGCGGCGCAGAGGAGAAAAAGCAATGCAAATTGTGTTGCATGCGTCTCCCTTTTTTCTCGAATTCTCTCGCTTTTTTCACCCGAGTGCGTCTCTTCCTCTTCTTTTGCATTCAAAAAAAGGGTGTGTGTATGCAGAATAATGTTAGTGCTTTTGCCTTCTTTTGGTTTTTAAAAAAGTTAGTGCCCACGGAAGGAATTCCACTAGCAATTCTCCCCCTTCCGAACGGTGGGGACCATCGTCATACCCGCTTGTTGTCTGCAGAAATCAAACTTCTCCATGGGTAAGGTCTTTGTCATCATATCTGACCCGTTATCGTCAGTATGGATCTTCTCAAGTTGAAATTGCTTCCGATCCAAAGCATCACGTATCTAGTGATATCTCACATCAATGTGTTTCGACCTCGAATGAAACATCGGATTTCTCACAAGGTGAATAGCACTCTGATTATCGCAATAGAGTCTATACCTGTCCTGTTATAATCTCAATTTTAACGAGAAGTTCTTCATCCATAGTACTTCCTTACTAGGTTCAGTGACTACAATATACACTGTCTCTGTATAGATTTACTTCAAAGCAGGTTATATGATATTGCATTCACTCCATCAGTGCCCTTTTAACTGTAACCAATTATATTATCTCTCTCGAATCACGGAGTTTTTTATGAATGCTGAAACCATATTTTTCGACTTTGCAGAAAGATCGAGAAGTTCATCGGACTTATCCTTTTAATAAGTTGTATACTGAATCTGGTGGTATGTTAGTTTCAATCTTTTGAGCCTTGTTCATGTTGCGTAGGAAAGCTTGGGAAGTTGCATTTCGCTAGTGTATTGAGCAGAAAGACTGGAACAGCCTGTTTCTTTGTTTTTCACCTTTATTGGTGCTTGCTTCCAAGTCGTGACTATAATAGATAAGTAAAACCATTTTGGTAGATTTCGCTTTTCTCTGTTTTGCTCATCACGTTACGCGCTTTGGTTCCAAATTTCAACGGAGTTGTTGGAAAGAGAACACTTCTTGGCTTATTTATCTAGCTAGTTGCAATTACTGAAACCTAATTAGATCATGTTGACGATTTTTCTCCTCAATCAACAAGAAAAAATAAATAAATAACACCTCGAAGCTTGGTCTATATAATAAGACATTGATTGCAGTGCACCTCACACGAATTACTTGTTGATCTCTGCAAAAGAGTCACCATGAAGCATCATCACCAGTACCACCACGGCCATCAGCATCATCACCACAGCCCTCAACAAGACTTGAAGCACCACAAGCATCTTGAGCATCTCGCCGAGGCCACTGCTCTTGCCGCTAGTGCATATGCTCTGGTAATTGAACTACTTCTTTTTCATCTCCTTGTCAAGAAGGATTGATTTGTTGATAAATTTCCTTTAAACGAGCTCAATTAGGGGTTCGAAACATCCTGAGGACTCAAACCTTATACGTAAACGCCTGTAACGATAATACTAATGTTTCTTTTTACTTGCAGCATGAGAAGCATCAAATCAAGAAAGACCCACAGCACGCTCACAGGCACAAGATAGCGGAGGAGGTGGCGGCCACTGTTGCACTAGGAGCTGCTGGATTCGCACTTCATGAGCATCACCTCGTGAAGGAAGCCAAGCACCAGATCAAGGTGGAGAGGCACCATCATCATCGTCACCACTATTGATCAATGAAATCTGCGATCTTTCTCCTATCGCCCTCCAACAAAGATTTCAGCTCCTAGATATATATGTTAATGCATGTAAACTGCGCGATGTGATTGTAAAAAACCGCGGCCTGGTCTCCTTCGTGTGAAGATAGGCCATCACATTAGGAATAATTTATAATTTGAATCTCCTGCCACTGTTAAGCCTTCATGTCATATTGTTCACATCTTATGCCGATGATGAGTGCGTGTCACTACCTTCTAGTGCTTGAATAAAAAAGTAATGTAATCTATGTAATGCAGGAGTCGCCGGACATCAGTTACTCATCCTTTTTCTTTCAAAGACGGCGTTATTTTCAGATTTGAAACCACCACAAATTGATTACGATTACTGTGAACTGCAGAGGACTACGATTATGGAAGTACGGATCGATTTCTAGTTCCATACAAACAACTGATGCAAGATGGAAAGGCCAAAAAACCACATCCTGCATTACTAGCGTAAACGAAAGCAAAAGAGAACGGGCTAGATACAAGCTACTCATTATCACTAGAATCTTCGGCCAGATTAGTGAAGTCTTCGATAACTTCATCCACAGCGGCTTGCACTGCTGACGATCGCAGTTCCTCGATTTCCAACAGCAGCAACTGATCAGAAACCAGGCTACTTGCCTGAAGTGCTTTTGGACATCCTAAATAGAAAGGCATGCCCCTGTCGGTTGAATCAAAAGATAAATAGATAATGCAACGGAGAGAAGCGAGGAGGAACCAAGATCTGTTCCACACAAGTACCTGCTGAAGGCATACACATCGCGCTCCCATGCTCTTTATGTATTGCAATACTGCAGACTTCTCATAAAAATGCTTACAGTCTTGGCTGTTGAGAATAAGAGAGAAAGTGCAGCGATCATACACCACAAGACTGACTATGCAATAAGACAGACAGACTTGGCTACATCTCTACATACTGCAATAACCGAAGGCAAACTATCGCTCATTCTTCGGAAAATGAGACAAAAGCAATAAAAATTGTACTAATCAGCCCCTGTGTCAATAAACATGCTTCAAGACAAAATTCTAGTTCATATGAAAGGAGAAGTTTACCTTCTAACTGGTTCTGCTAGTTGTGTTACAGACTTCCCGGAAATAGGACAAGTAATATTCAAAATGCTGCCTTGAGTGCAGGTCTTAACGATATCTGCCTGCTCTTCACCAGGCATTGGTTGTCCAGCAGTTCAAAATGCTGCCTTGAGTGCAGGTCATAACGATATCTGCCTGCTCTTCACCAGGCATTGGTTGTCCAGCATGATGAACATTCTGCGAAATGAATTCAGCAAAAGAAAATTAACCTTAACCACCATAAATATGAAGCCAAAAAATAAAAAAGGTCATCATCCCAGAAACAAGACTACTTCTTTACCAGCATAAGTTTGTCCCCGAATGTATGCGTCCCCAGGACAGAACAATGCATATCTCGGACATTGGCCCATAGAGAGCTATCGACAGAAAAACAGAACGAGAGTGAAGGAGGAAAGTGGTGAAACTTAGAAAGATGCAGTGGGAAGGATAGCAATAGAGGGAAAACGACAAGGACAAGCTACTGCACAGCAATTGCACCCGATGAATTGGCTATTGACTCTCATCAATAAGTACAGTCAAGATTGGATTGAACGAGTAGAGCTTGGGGGATGAGCCTTCTCAGTTTTGTGAAGGCGCAAACAAGGCTTGTTTAAGGTTGAGGAAAAATGAAACCCACAGTCTATCAGAGAAAATGGCCCATGAAGAAAGGGGAAAAACAAAAGAAAGGATTTAAAGTATATTCACGATATGAGTTTGAAGTCCAATGAAATTTCCGGAACACAACAGTCAATGAACACCATCACAACCACATATAAGGTCGGGCAAATTGCACCAAGAATTTTGGTGCTTACTCCACCGTATCAAACAGATGAATGCCGAAAATTGTATGACCAACTATTGCAAATTAGCATCAAGAAGAAGCTGTTCAAATCATTCCAGGACCCAAATGCTTTTCTTACCTGAACATTCATTTTTCATTGCCACTTCAATAAAGAAACCAAATTTAACTGCCAAATATAGAAATTACGCGAACTGCTTGCCTATCTCATTCATAACATATTACTTGCTTCTAATGTGTGGAAACGGATCATGCACCCTAAAATAGCAGCAGAAATCTAAAGCATAACTTCAAGAACAGAAGAGCAAGCATACCCAAACCGCTTCTCTGAACTGGCGTAACAATTGCTGGTATTGAGGGTCCGAAGATCTGCTATGCTTGATTTTTGCAAGCTCGTCATCAAACAACTTAAAATCTGTCAACTACATCACAACCTCACAGGATCAAAAGATTATATGAGAAGTGAACGAGGAGCACTAAGTAAAATAATTTAGTGCGAATGAGTGAAGAATATGATATGACGAACCTCCGGCCCAGGTTGGTAATTGGTGTCTAAAGAGTGCATTGACGAAGAGAAGTCCACACAATTTTCATAATCATCCAGCAATTCCTTTACTGATTTTTCAAGTTCCTTCACCTAAAAGCAGTATCAGAATCAGTATTTAGCCAGCAACGACTCCACAGTCAATTCACGACACCCTGCTCTAATTCACCCTCAAACTCAACCACAAAAACAAACAATCACAAGATCAAATTACCATATCGGTCTGGTTCTGTTTCTCCAACTCGACCGCAATCTCCTTCATCGTCCCCACCGCTCTCCGAAACTCCTGCACCCAAAAAACCCCCACCAGAACAACTCACCACCAACACCAAATCAAATATCAATTCCAACACAGTTTCGATTCCTTTGTGTCGTGGCTAGGGTTTCGGATAGAGGTGACTCACAGCAATGAGGGATTGATTATCGGAGTAGATTGTCCTCGCGAAGTTCTTCACTTGCCGGATCATGGCGTCGCTGGCGCCGCTGAATGTCAACGTCGACGTTGACGCCATTTTTAGGGCTTAGGGTTTTGGGGGGAGACGAGGGGCTGTGAGGGTTAGTGTTTTTTGAAGAAAAGCGTGGGAAATGTCGGAATTCTGTACTATTTCCGTTCCATCGTAAATTAGGATTATATTATATATTGGGATCATCAAACAGTTAAATTATGAATTTTAATTATGAATTAATTTAAGATTTTTAAATATTATTAAGAATAAAAATAAAATATTTTATATTGTATGTCATCTTAATTTATATAAAATAAAAAAAAATAATATTTTTAAAAAATTTCTAAAAAATATTACTTAAATTTTTTTATTTTAAATTATCATCAAACATTTTTAATAACATGAGATCCCAAATTCCTCAAATTTCCAACACAACCCCCTCCCCCCACCCCCAAAAACCTTCAACTGTCCCCTTTCTTTGTCCACCACCATCCTCTCTGATCGTATCACCCAAACTCTCACAGAAATCTACACAAATCCAAATCAAACATTCGATCATTTGAACTCGATTGTTCGAATGAGAGGGAACCGATACCTGAGCAGGAGATTGAGCACGAGCGAGGAGTGAGGGGGATTGAACGAGTGGAGTGGTCTAATGTGAGGCAGAGGAGAAAATGAGAACGCTGAGAGCCTATGAAAATGAATTTGTGGTCTGATGAGAGGCAGCGGAGAGAATGAGTGAGGAGATTTGTTCACGATGTGAGATTCAGTTCCGAGGAGGAAGGGATGATGATTGAGTTTAGGTTTTGGATTTTGTGGATGAATGGAGTGTTGGAGTTGATTAGTGCTATGATGAAGGATTGATTTGGTGACGATGAATTTGCGGTTAAAAACACAGATAGTACGCAGGAAAGCATTTAAGGGAAGATTAGCAAGCGTGGTTGTTGGTAGAGGGGCTCCCAAGATTAATCATCTTCTATTCGTGGACGATAGTCCTATCGTGCTTTGGACGATAGTCCTAACCAAGTATGAAAACCTATCGTGCAGGCAGATGATTAACAAAGAGAAGACGATCATTTGTTTCAATCCGAATGTCCCGGTCCATATCAGGGATGTGTTTCGAAGCACCTTAGGTGTTCATGATAAGGACGACCTAGGAACATACCTGGGACTACCGTCAACCGTGGGGAGCTCGAAGAAAGTTGTTTTTGTGGGAGCGAAGGATCGATGAGTGGAGCGTGCTTCCGTATCCTTGAAACAGTCACAGCGGAACTTTATCAAGAATACAATCGCTTGCTTTAGGGATCGAACCAAGTGAAACAACGTGTTCATTGGTGGAGATGAGAGAGATTATGCATACCTAAAAAGAACGAAGGGCTGAGCTTCCGTGAGTCGGATGCTTCGACGAAAAAATCTAAGTCCAATTGGACATTCAAAAAAAGAAGAAAAAATATGGTTAAATTATCTAAAATCATTATTACTTCATCCCTTTCAAATTAATTGAAATATTTTTGTAAGTTTTGAGTTGTTAAAATGAGTCTAGAGGGGAGCAGAGAAGGGGGGATGTTGAATATGTTAATTCGGCTCCTGAGTCTCAAGAGATCTTCGTTTCACTCTGTTGAAAGTGATGAATAGATTCTACAATCTCAATAGAGTGATTGCACTATGGAGTTCGAAAAATCTATTCATCTGAACTATGTAATGTCTCAAGCTCGTTTATTTAGCCTATTTTTCTAATCAGAACAATCAACAATAAATATGTACAAGAAAAATAAAACACATAAGATTTATAGTGGTTCTGACAGTAGAGTTCAACCACTACAAAAAATAAATAGTGACGGATCAATTCCGTCGCAAAAGCGAATATTCCGTCGCAGCAACATATTTGAGACGGAATTTGCGACGGCACTTTCCATCGCAATGTATGGCGTCGCAAAAATCGTAATTTGCGACGGATCCGTCGCAGAATATAAATTGTGAAACATATTTTGATTTGCGACGCATTCCGTCGCAGACCTAAGTAAATATTCTTTTAATTAATTCCTAATATAAATATATAATTAACTAAAATAAAAAAATTTATAGCCATCTGCGACGGATTCCGTCACAAATGTTATTCAATTAATTAACTTTCTGTGCGACGAAATCCGTCGCAGACATGGTTAACATTCTGCGACGGAATCCGTCGCATAAAATCATTTTACACTATTTGCCTTTTGCGACGGATTCCGTCGCATTATGTGAATTTTTTTTTAAAAAATAAATAATAATTATTGATATTTACAAAAAAAAAACTTGTTTTAAATTACAATATCGCGAATAAAATCACCATAAAAAACAAATCAAAATCAAATAGAATATCAAAATACATTTGAAAGTTACATTACATTATTCCATTACAAGTTTACAGATACTACAAGTTTACATATACTAATGGCCGGCTAATCCGGGATGT